>RJWT010028734.1:0-15129 GCA_004365215.1 Cuniculus paca | reverse complement strand
ACTCCCAAATTCATTCCTAGAAGCAAGCATTACCCTGATATCAAAACCAGAGAAGGACTCAACTAAGAAAGAGAATTACAGGCCACTTTCCCTAATGAATGTAGATGCAAAAATCCTCAGTAAGATACTGGCAAACAGACTGCAGCAAATCATCAAGAAGACTGTACACTGTGATCAAGTGGGATTCATCCCAGGGATGTGGGGATGGTTCAACATACATGAATCCATAAATGTAACACACCATATTAACAGCCAAGGACGAAAGTCATAAGATCATCTCAATAGATGCAGAAAAAGCTTTTGAAAAAGTCCAGCACCCATTCATGACAAAAAACTGCAGAAAATAGGAATGGATGTTCTTTACCTCAGTCTGATAAAAGCCATCTACAACAAACCAACAGCCAACATCATACTAAAGGGATAAAAACTGAAAGCTTTCTCTCTAAAATCAGGAACAAGACAAGGATGTCCACTGTCTCCACTCTTATTCAACATAGTCCTGGAAACTTTAGCTAAAGCAGTTAGACAAGAGAAAGAAATAAAAGGAAAAAATATAGGAAAGGAAGAAGTTAAACTATCATTACTTGCAGATGACATGATACTCTACTTAGAAGACCCTAAAAACTCCACTAAAAAACTGGTAAATTTAATAAGCAAATTCAGTAGCATAGCAAGATACAAAGTCAACACTCAAAGATCAATAGCTTTCCTGTACACAAATAACAAACTCATTGAGAGAGAAATCAGGGAAAGAATACCTTTTACAGTAGCATCCAAAAAATGAAATACCCAGGAATCAATCTAACAAAAGATATAAAAGACCTCTGCATTGAAAACTATAGCACTCTGACAAAGGAAATTGAAAAGGATACTAGAAAATGGAGAGAGATATCCTGTGCTCTTGGGTAGGAAAGATCAATATGGTGAAAATGGCCATACTTCCAAAACTGTTATACAGATTGAATGCAATCCCAAACAAAATCCCAATAGCATATCTCACAGAATTACAGAAAACAATCCTAAAATTCATCTGGAAGGAGACCTAAAATTCATCTGGGAAGAGACTTAGAATAGCAAAGGCAATCCTCGACAACAAAGACAAGACAGGAGGGCATGACAATCCCTGATTTAAAATTATACTATAAAGTCACTGTGATAAAAACAAAACTAAACAAACAAACAAAAAAACAGCATGGTGCTGGCAATAAAAACTGACCTGAAGATCAATGTAAACAGATTAGAAGATGCAGAAACAACTCCAGACATACAAAGTCACCTTATCTTTGACAAAGGTGCCAAACACATTCACTGGACGAAAGACAGCTGCTTTAATAAATGGTGCTGGAAAAACTGGCTCCACACATGTCGAAGATTAAAACTGGACCTATATCTTTCACCATGCACTAAGCTAAAATCAGTATGGATCAAAGATCTTAATGTTAAAACAGCAACATTAAATCTGCTGGAAGATAGAGTAGGTAAAACTCTTGAAGACATTGGTGTAGGCCAAGATTTATGAACAAAACCCTGATTGCACAAGAACTATCACAAGGAATCAACAACTGGGATCTCATCCTATTGAAAAGCTTTTGCACAGCAAGAGAAACCACCAAGAGAGTGAAGAGACAACCCACGACATGGAAGAAAGTGTTTGCCAGCTGTTCCTCAGACAAGGATTACTACTGAGAACATATAAAGAACCCAAAAAATCAGTCCTCCCAGATTTAAAGACCCAAGCCAAAAACGAGCATCTGAGATGAATACACACTTCTCAGATGAAGAAATACAAATAGCAGATAAATACATGAAACAACGTTCAACATCACTGGTCATTTAAGAGATGCAAATTAAAACAACATTTTGATTCCACCTCACCCTGGAAAGAATGGTAATTATCAAGAAATTAAACAGTAGCTAATACTGGAGGGGCTGTGAGGAAAAAGAAACCCTTCTTCAGTGTTGGTGCCCCTAGATAGACCTTTGAGGACTGGTCATGGTGCCCAGGACACCCCCTGGGGGTCTAAACCACAATATAAATGAGATTATAATGAATTATAATTGAGTTGGAGTCACTTTTGGTTGTTTAGAAGACTGGTGCAACCACTGTGGAAATCAGTGTGGAGATTCCTCAAAAAACTAGGACTAGAGATTCCATTCAACCCAGCTATTCCCCTTCTGGGTATCTTCCCGAAAGAATTAAAAACATCATACCACAGTGATACATGTGCACCAATGTTTATAGCAGCACAATTTGTAATAACTAGATCTTGGAAACAGTATACATGCCCATCGACTGAGGAATGGATAAAAAAGATGTGGTATTTTTATACAGTGGAGTACTACTCAGCCATAAAGAAGGATAAGCTGGAGACTTTTATAGGAAAATGGACACAACTTGAGACCATACTCATTAGTGAAATAAATAAGGCATACATGTGTAAATTTCATATTGTCTCACTAGTGTGAGAAGTTGAAAGAAATTATGTGTATGTATATGTGTGTATATATATATGTATATAAAAAAGATAGGATAGTCATACTACTGATTTCTCTGCATTCACTGAAGAGAAAGATTTATGCCGGTACTGTTTAGAAATTTGAATGCAGATGTCTTGTGCTCTTCGTGAATGATCTGGGGACAATAATGCACAATGTATGTACCATTGTTGCCCCCTGGGGGAATAAAAAGCAATAACAATAACAAGAAACTCAAAAAAACAAAACTGCAGAGAGTGCCATGTGCTATAGGCTGCTGTGGGCCCAAAATAAGCTCTAGAAACCACAAAGAGCAGCCACTTGTAACAAGTAAGCTGTGCCTGGGGATGCATGCGCTATAAACATACTAAACAACCAAAAGTGACTCCGACTCAATTATAATCCATTATAACCTCATTTACATTGTGGTTTAGACCCCAGCGGGTGTTCTGGGCACCATGACTGGTCCTCAAAGGTCTGCCTAGGGGCACAAAGTCCACTGTCCAAAAGAAAGACAGAGACTTGCTCCTGATGGGAATGAACGACCACACCAGTTCAAAGGGGGACTCCCTTTCTGTAAACACTCGTGGGCTTCTTCCTGATGGAGCGCTTCTCACTGGCCCACTCCCACGCTGAGGACTCACTCCTGGTAATAAATCTATGCTTCCATTCTGCTTCTGTGTGTCCTGCTCAGTTCTTTGCTTGGGAAACTAGGAACCTAGGACACTCACAACCCTCAGTGAAGTGATGACACTGTGGAGAATGGCGTGAAATAATAGCTCTGGGAAGTGACCTGTAGGGCTTGACAAACCTGTGGCCTCTCTCTCAGGTGACATGCGTGACCCTGGGATGCTCGTCACACCTGGTGTGAGAGACTGACATGTTCCCATTTAGCAGTGCCTGCTGGATGATTGAGATTTTCTCACGGTAAGGTTCCCAGGAAGTGTCCCCTGCCCCTGTGAAGGCCCAGCCTGGAAGCAAAACAGGGCTGAGTTAGAAAGATCAAGATTAACTGTCACAATGTCACCAGAAGACTCTGTCACAATCAACTTGATCCTTATTAAAAGCCTCAGGGGATGGATTTTTTATTTTTCCAAGAATGGATCTTGCCAGATGTGGTTGTGCACAGCTGTAACCCAGTACTGGGGAGGCTGAGGCAAGAGGATCTTTGTGAGTTTGAGACCAGCCTGGGCTCCAAAGTGAATTCAAGGCCAGCCTGAACTGCATAGTGAGACCCTATCTCAAAAAGACAATAAATAAATAAATAACAGGGTAGTGAAAATTCATCAGCCAGGCAATGCGCTCCTGAGAAAATTAAGATATTTATCGTTCAACTCACACCTCGTTGGCTACCAGCCTGCCACCTAACGTGGGCTCTGTGGCACAGTTTTTGCATGACTTACATGTGACTGTGTCAACAAATAGTAAGCAATGTGATGATAGGCTGTCTGTCTTTTTTCGGGCTTCTTTTCTTTTCTCTTTTTTTTTTGGTACTGGGAATCAAACTCATGACCTCATGCTTGCCAGAAAGCACCATGCCACTGAGCTATAACCCCAGCCCTGTCTGTCTTTTTTCAAATCTGATTTCTAGCAAGAAACTTAGGGGGCAAACTTCTTTATTGCTTTTAGAGCCTTGGATAACTTTAGGTTTGAGCATATGAGATGGTTTTTGAATTTTTTTTTTTTTGAGACAGAGTCTTGCTATGTAGTTCAGACTGGCCCTTAACTCACTGTGTTGCTGAGTCTGGCCTCAAACTCGTGGCAATCTTCCTGCCTCAATCTCCCAAGAGTTGAGATTACCAGCATGCAGCACCATACCCAGTGACTCTCTGTGTTTCAAACAGAAGGAGAATATTGATTTTATGCAATGAATTCTGCATGCTGCTTATAGCAACATTCTTTTCTAAATGCATCTGGTTCAGAAGTAAGACCCTTAGCGATAGCAGTGAGACTTTATTTGCACAAATATTAATGCTACCTTGTGAGAAGTAGAAATGACAGTTGCCGCCTCTTACCACAGTTTTACTTCCCTTGGCTTCAGTTACCTGTGGTCAGCTGCCAGCTAAAAATAAGAAATGGCAACTTCCAGATATAAACAATTCCCAAGTTTGAAATTATACACCACTCTGAGTAGCCTGATGGTCTCTTGTGCCATCCAGCTCTATTCCAACCAGGACTTGAATTAACCTGTGGTGGACTGACAACTAGTGGGCAATTTGTAACACCCAGCTGAACTGAATCAGTGTGGTGCTGGGTGTGGAAGACCCACTTGAGGATTGTTAATAACAGCATAAAAAGAAAACTGGAGGGAAAGAGGTTGTGCTGTTGATCCTCCTGGAAAAGCCTGTCACACTGGATTTCCTGATATGAACTTGCCTGTTATCATCAGAGGAGTTCGGGTCCTCACTGCCACTGAGGATGGTTCCGGTTCTCTTTGAGGGAACTCTGGTCCTTGAGTGTCACTTCCTGGCTCTAGTACAGATCCTTTGTCCCGCTCTTCAGACTTTCTAGCTTCTACCACTGACCTTTGGGCCTTCCCAGTGCAAATATAGACTTGCATGAGATATTGCTGTGGGCTCTAAGCCTCCAACTGGACTCATGAAGGACATTGCCGTGGAAACCAGGCCCTCAGCTGTATTCTTCAAATCTCTAGTGTGTGGACAGATCTTCTGTACTCTTTTGCATTTGACTCTTTGGGGGAATGTTATGAAATAATCCTTCTAGGGCTGGGGATTTGGCTCAGTGGCCTAAGTGCCTGCCTGGCAAACGCGAGGTCATGAGTTCAATCCCTGGTGCTGCAAAAAAAAAAAAAAAAAAAAAAAAAAGAAAGAAAGAAAGAATTCTTCTAAATTATGTGTCTGCATAAAATCTTTTCCCTTGTAAATGCTGGCTACAACATATCCTTTTTTCCACTGCAAGCCTGCAGTATAGGTTGCTTAATAACTGTCTTGGTCATTAGATTGACTATTGTAGTATTACAGTACTTGTGTTGCAGTAACCATTGCTTTATTTAATAATGGCCCCAAGCTGGGTATGGTGGCACACATAATCTCTGAGAGGCTGAGGCAGGAAGATTGCAACTTTGAGCCCAGCTTGGATAACCTAGTGACTAAGCAAGACCCTGTCTCAAATTAAAAAAAAAAAAAAAAAAGGGAGGGCTGAGGCTATAGCGCAGTGTGAAGGCCCTAGGTTCAAGCCCCAGTATTGAAGAAAAGAAAAAAAAGGAAAAAGTAATGGCCCCAAAGCACAAGAGTAGTTATATATCTGAGACAGTAGGACATAAAACATGGAAGGCAGATCAATTCCGGTGCTATGTGGCAAAGCTACAGGGAATAGAGAAAAAAATGTTCCAGGGTTTAGTGTTATCTGAGGTTTCAAACGTATGCTGGGAGTCTTGGACTATGTCTGCCTTGGATAATGGGACTGTACTCTGATACTAACTCAAATAACTATTTACTATTTGCCAGGCACTTTTCTTAGGTCGTCGCATGTTTATCTCATTTAATATTTGCAACCTTTTTTTTTGTTTAAATATTTACAACCTTATAAGCATATTCTATTTTTATGACTCTATTACAGACCAATGTGCTTCAACTAGTGAATGGCAGATCCAAAATTCAAACTGTGTAAGCCTGACTCTAGACCTTCTGCTCTTCATTTCACTGAAATATAAGATTTATTCCTGTACTGACTAAAGATTTGCTTTCTCTGTTTATCCTGAAAAGGAAAAATTTGGGTCAGAGGGATCACTGGGGCATGATTAAGATGTCCCTTCTTGATAAATGTCTTTCAAAGAGATAAGTAATGCCGAGTCCAGAAACTAAATTTTGATGTTCTGGCTCTTCCCGAGTTCCCCAACCTTCCTCCTCCAGCCCAGCTGCTGCAGTTCGCTGTGTTGTGGTCCAACTTTGTGGAGGAAATGGAACGGGGGCTGCTCCAATGTTCCTATCTCAGGTTTCAAAGGCAGGTTCTGCAGGAAGTTGCGCTACCCCTGCCTAGAAACAGAAAAGAGCCCAGCTAGTGGTGGCCTGAGCTCTGGGGCCTGGTATTGCTCTGGGAGGGGTCCGGAAATCTTTGCATCCGGGCTCATCCTCACCTGGTGCTGTTCCTCCGGAAGATGGGGTCCTGTGCCTTGAGGGAAGCTAATGACTAAGAAGTCCCCGAGCAGAACCTGGCAACTTGGAGGGTACAGAATGAAAAGAAAAGACAGATGATGTTGGGAACGTGAAGGTCAGGGCTAGGGTATTGTGGAGACAGTAGAAGAGAAATGAGATGACAAAACAGAAGACGAGCGGACATGACAGAACACTTGAGCAATGAATTAAGAATGAAATTGGCTTGAGAAATGTGAAAATCAACAGTATAAAAAATATGGATATAAATAAACTATATAATAATTAACCAGTATCTATATTTTTCCTCAAAGACCTTAAATGTCTTAAAACAAATATAGTTTTTATGCAGTACATCCCCTGCCTATTTTTGTTTTTATTTTTAGACAAGGTCTTGCTAAGTCACTAAGTTTCCCAAGCTGAACTTGAAACTTTCCATTATCCTGCCTCAGTTTTCCAGAGTGCTAGAATTACAGGCATGTGCCACATGCTCTGCTGATATTAAATATTTTTATACATGTATACGAAATATTTTTCCATTTAAGTTACTTTCAGCAATTTTTATAATCTTCTAAGTAATGGTATTTCATATCTTTTATTAGATTTATTTCTAGGTACTCTGTAATTTTGTTTGCTGTTATTGATAGTGGGTGTAGGGTTTGGATCTGAAATGTCTCACAACCTAACAGGGATGGCACCCACCTGTAATCCCAGCACTTGAGAGGCTGAGGCAGGAGGACTGCCATGAGTTTGAGGCAAACCCAGATTTTATAGTGAGTTCAAGGCCAGCCTGAACTACATAATGAGATCCTGTCTTGAAAACAAAACGAAATGAAACAAAACAAAACACTCACAAAAGGCTCATGGGTTCAGCGGTGGAAATTTTGAAAAGTGGATCATGAGGGATTTAACTTCATTGATGGATGGAGCCATTGATGGATTCATGATTTGATGGCATTGTTAGGAAGAAATGGAAAATTAAGAGGTGGGTCATGGGGGGGGTGACCTTAAGAACTATATCCTGTGCCTGACCTCTTCCTCTCAGGCTCTCTCACCGTTTTTGCTTCCTGAATGCCATGAAGTGAGCTGCTGTGTTCCTCCATTCCTTCCTGTCATGATGCTTCAGTCTTACTACTGGCCTAAAAGCAGCAGAGCCAGTTAACTATGAAACCTCTGTAATTGTGAGCCAAAACAAACCTTTTTGCTTTAAACTGCTTTTCTCAGGTATCTTGTCATAGCAACAAAAAACTAACACACACAGTGGGGATTTTGTTTGTTTTAATTATATTTTCTGTTGCTTATGTATCAAAATGCAATTATATTTTATTCTTGATCCTATTTTTTTATACATCTGGCAATTTTTAGTTGAGTTTTTAACATTGTATATGAGAAATGTGTGTCAGGATCCTTTTGTTCAATGAAACATGAATTCCTTCTTAGAAATTCAGTAAATCCCCAGCTTAAGGTCATTGGAGTTGCAAACTTTCACAGATATAAATGGACCTCCCATTGCAAACATTCATAGATGCAAACAAGTTGCTGAAGTAGCTCACATGACTACAGCACATGGTCACAGTTGTGCTGCTGTATACTTACTGTACAGTGCAATAGTGTACAGTAGTGCAGTGCTCAATCAGAGCCCAGAATGTCTGCAAGCAAGAGGAAAAGCAGTGGTGATGCAGAGGGGACTGTTAGGAAGTGCAAAGCAATGTACTTTGTGTATTTGTGTCAAAGGTAGGTAACACTCACTTTTTCAGACTTAGGAATGAATTCAATTTATGAACATTCTCCCAGAAGTCAGGGACTTACTATACATAAAATAATCCAGGCATGGAGGTACAGCAACCGGCATGTAACCCCAGCCACCTGGCAGGCTAAGGCAGGGACATCACAAGTTCAAGCCAAGCAACATAATAACTTAGCAAAATCCTATCTCAAAATAAAACATAAAAAAGACTGGTGATGTAGTTCAATGTGAAGTCCCTGCATTCAATACCCAATATAAAAACAAAAGACAAAAAGAAAAAGAAAGAAAGACTTAAATGCATGGAATCGCAAAGAAACCAGTTATATGGAATTTCAACCTTATCCACAGATCCTTTGGGAGTCTGGAGACTCAAATTTATTATTTAAAATTTTTCATGTGGTGCTGGGGATCAAACCCAGAGCCTTGAGCACACAGGGCAAGAGCTCTACCACTGAGCCACATCCCCAGCCCCTGGAGACTCAAATTTAAAATACTGTCCAAGGCATCTTCCACCAGAGCAGTTCCCTGAGAATTTAGGTCAGACAAAGTGGACTTGGACCACCTCAATCTAATCATGAGCTGAGCTGAGTTGAGGCTACACCAACATTTTATTGTCCATCTCTGACTTGCACTCCTTGCTAGGGTACATTCCTCACGAGGAGTACTAAGTAGGCACTCATTGTAATGGTAGATAACTTTGAACAAAGAGCAAATTCCAACCACTCAATGTTTTGGGGAATATTACATTTGGCAGAAGCAAATACATTTTCACAGATGATAGCCTCAGACAGATGGTAGATATCAAGACATTTAATCACAAGGTTCTGACATTTCAGAACTTGGGAGTTTGGAGTTTTTTTGGCTTCAGAGCTAGGCAGAGCTTAATAAGCCAAACAAATTATTTTTTAGCTTTCTGCTGAAAGGCTGTAAATAGCATTTTACAAGTTCGGTCTGTCATCTTTTTATGAGGAACATTAACTCTTCCTCTAGCATAAATTCTTTTGTGGAGGAAAGAGCATTTCTAAATATGTTTATTAATTATCAAATCATAAGACAAATGAAAGACCAGAGGTCAGCTGTTCTTCTCATTTTTCTCCATACTCTAAAATGTTATTTGAGATATTTAAACATACTCAGTGTCTGACCTCTTAGCTGTTTTACATTGTGTTTTGGCAACGGAGAGGGTTTTATATAGTACAGGGATCTGGGAGGGGGAGACTCATTTAAATTTAGAAATTTTTAATGTTTGGGTAAGAACGAATTTTTCCACTTTTAATATTTTTTACAAGGTTCACTGAAACCAGAGTTTTATAGTCCTGTTTTTAAAGAAACACAATAAATATCATACAATATTTTCCATATCACATTTCAATCGTGTGAGGTCAGCTGGAAGAAAAATACAGTCCTCCATAGGATACGGTTCTAAAACGGTCACTGTGATTCTTTACCTCATCTGTTCAAGTTAGCTCAAACATTTGTTGAGTTTCTTACTCAAGCTATGCACTATACTAAGTATAAATAATGGTGTCCTGGTTCAGAGATTCTGAATTTTGTAACATGATTGCGTGTAAGCCATACAGGATTGCTTTTTGCTTAAGCATGCCAACAAGTCATGGGCCCCCAAACCTAGCAAAATTAAAAACAAACAAACAAACAAACAAAAAACCCTCTTTTTTTTTGAGGTCACAGTGATTCATTTAATTTCGCATTTTGCTTTCACTACCTTGGGTAAGGAAGGAAGGGAACCTCACTGCTCTGTTGTCTTTCAGGCAGAGCTGGGATTGAATTTCTAATTGTCTTATGGAGGATTTGGATCGGAGGTAAGAGGTCACTGCTGCTGCTGAAGGTGGGTGGGGCGCTGCTGGCAGGACACAGGAGGCAAGTCTGGAGTTGTCCACAGTGGACTCCTGCTCTGGGGCTCCCTGGCTCCTGGGGGTTCTCCGTGGAATCCAGGTGCAGTGAGACATGGCAGCTCCTCCAAGAAAATGGGGTGCCGCAGCTGTGGGGCCAGTGCTTGGGAGTAGGAGGTCAGCAGCATCTTCACAGAGAGGATGCTGGGAGGTCACTGTCCTTCCACCCACAAGGGCTGATTTAAAAAGAATACGGGGTGGAGCAGTAAGCAGCAGACAAAACAGCCTCTCTGAGAGTCACTGTCCAGGCACTAGAATATAGCATCAAGAGGAAGACAAGAAGGAAGGAAGTGGGTCCCCTGGACCCAGAAAGAATCTGAAGTGTGAATTGAAGCCTGCAGAAAGAATGAACAGAAAAACTTCAAGGAACAAGAAGGTGGTAGCTGGTGGCACCTTTGCCCTGAGACGGGACTCACTGGGCAAGAGGAGCTGTTTGAACCTGGGGAAGCAGAGTCACAGTGACAGTGTCGGCTGGCGACCCCAGAGGGCTCTGCAGGGAGACATGACAGCAACGGCTGGTGGTGAGTGCAGAGGACTTACTCTTCCCATGGGGAGAGAGCGATTAGCCCAGAGCCATTTTGGAGATGGGTGGGATAAGTCCAGAACCCAGAACTGCTGCCAGCTGCATCTAGCAGCTCCCAGCTGGTTGCAGACCTGTGGAAATTACTTAGACTGTGGCAAGCCCGATAAGTTTGGACTTAGGACAGCCCTGCTGAGATCATCCACTACTCCACCAAAAAGCAACTACTGGCCCCATCACCTAGCTTAGAAAGCCTATATTGTTATTGTTTGGGGCTCTTTATTACTGTTATTTATCTGTCTTTTTTTTTTTTTTGTTTTTCTTGTGCTTTGTTCTGCTATTACCTCTAGCACAGAAAGGACAGATGTACAAGTATACACTTATACATGCTTAGAACTACTCCTGGGGAGTTTACAAGAGCAGATTTTATTGAGTATCATGGTATGAACAGCTACATTGAAAAAAGTGGGACATTATGGTAGCCATAGCTGATTTCATATCTTCAGGTTCTGAGGTTCAATAATGCTTTTATCTTTTGATTTGATTGGTTTAAGTCTGTTTTCTACTACTTGATTGCAATATTTGAAAAGATATGATCAGTGTTTTTGAAGAAAACAAAGGACATTAGGGTAGCCATTGTTGATTTCTTATTGTCTGATTTGAAGGCCTGTAATGCTTTCACTCTTTTGTTTTAGCTGGTTTTATATTATTTTGTTTTGCTTGAGTTTATTGTGTGTGAATGTATGAACAACCATTTCAAAGAAAACAAGAGACACTAGGGTAGCCATTGTGTTAATTTCCTGTCATTGTGTTTTGAAGACCTGTATTGCCTGCATTGTTCTGTTCTGATCTGCTTTGTTGTGTTTTACTCTGTTTTGTTTTGTTTTTATTCTCTTTAAAAAAAAAAAAGCTACTTCTGGCTTATTAGGATAGATCAGCATGATTTGCTACTCTGTCTCCACAAGTTGCCTTCTAGTGAACCCAGGGAGAATCCTGGAAGAGGTCTGTTTCTTTTTCTCTTTCTCCTTGTTTTTATATGAGTGTGAAAGTGGTTCCTAACCTCTTTGTGGGTGTGGTTCTGTTCTGTTCTCCCTTTTATCTCTTCCATTTCCCTTTTATTTGGTCTCCTGCATCATTTTGCCCAAGTTGGTGTGATCCTACTTTGTCCTCCAACCTTCTAATCTCTTTTGCATCTTCCAGTTCTCTATTTTCTCCTTAATCCATTTTAAATTTTAACCCTCATGGGCAAAATTGGCACATTACAGACTTACATATTGCATATATTTATCTGGTTTTTTTTACACTTCGTTTTTTTTTACACAAATCTAGTTCATACAGTTAAGAGTGGCAAATTAAGGAATTAAGGGTTAGTTCAGTTTGTTGTTTTCTAGGCTGTGTTTGATGCTATTGGTAACACTATAGCCAAAATTGACATAATTATTCTAAACAGCTGTTGGTCCTGGTATTCCATGACTCAGATTGACTAAGGGTTACAGAAAGTACAGTGGCACAGTGCTAAAGACCCAGGGACTAGGCAAAACAAGCAACAACTTCTCATCTCCAACAAACTGAAGAGGTGAGATCTTCCCACAGACTCAAAATCAAAAAACCAGCTACACCTGGAAGATATCTCAGAGAAGTAATCATCACCTAAGGATCCTAAAGACTAGCAATAAAGCAACCCACTATAGGCAACTTACAAGGATCACCCCAGGAATTAAAATAAAAAAGAGAGGAAATAAAATGAGAAAACACTTAAGCAAAATGCAACCCCAGACATCTAGTTTGCCAAAGGCAAATCCCAGGGTCAAAGAGGGGGGACAATCCGAAAGCCCCCCACCAGAACTCTCTGAAGTGGTAACAACAAAGAAATTGAATGAGGCTCTGGAAAAAATGAAATCAGAAATAATCGCTCAGATACAGACCATGCTTAGTGATGCTAGAGCAGACACAGACAAAAAAAAAAAGGATAAGCTTAAGAAAATTATGGAGGCTCAGCATAGGAAAGAAATAGAATCCATAAAGCAGATTCAAGCAGATACCCAGGAGAATAAAAGCTCCACTGAAATTATTCGAAGCAGATTAGGCCAATGTGAGGACCGGATCTCAGATGTTGAACACAGGCTTGCAGTTAGCGATCAGGAAAAGAAAGATTTCTCAAAAACAGAAAGGGACCATGAGAAATCAACCCTGCAGCTGCTAGATGAGACAAAACTGAGTAACATAAGGTTAACTGGAGTCAATGAACAAGCATTATGACAGAAAACTTCTCTGGTAGAAAAAAGTAATTTGACACCCAGATAAATGAGGCATATAAAACTCCATTTACCAACAATCAAAAAAAAAATCTACAGCCAGTCATGGCATAGTCAAGATTCCAGAAATTCTACACAAGAAAAAAATTCCTGAAAACTGTTAGAGAAAAGAAGCAAATCACCTATGAAGGAAAGCCCATCAGAATCACAGCTGACTTCTCAGCCCAAACTCTCAAGTGAAGGAGAGCTTGGAGTGAAGTACTCCAGGTTCTAAAGGAAAACAACATTCAAACCAGATTGATGTACCCTGCAAAACTGTCTTTCAAAATTGATGGAGAAATAAGATATTTCCATGGCAAAGAACATCTGAGGAAATTGATGACCACCAAATCAGTGCTCCAAAATGTTCTGAAGGACATGCTAGAAAGAGATAATAAGGACTACAGTTCCATGAACCCCAACAGAATGAATCCACCAGGGAAAACAAACAATTAGAGGAAGCAGGAAGAGGAGAGCCAACAACAGCAAAATAGCACAACAAGGATAAGTCAATACATTTTGGTTATAATCATCAATGTTAATGGTCTCAATTCACCAATCAAAAGACACAGAATGGCAGAATAAATCCAGAAGTGAGATCCAACAATATGCTGCATACAAGAAATACATTTAATTCAAAAGGAAATTCATAGACTGAAAGTGAAAGGATGCAAAAACAATATTCCATGCAACATGAACCCAAAGCTATTCTGCTTACAGATAAAGTAAGTTTCAAGTCAAGACTGGTTAAGAGAGATAAAGAAGGTCACTATGTCCTTGTAAAGGGAACAATCCAAGAGGAAGAGATAAAAATCACAAGTATATATGCAACAAATACCAGTGCACCCAACTAGATAAAACAATTACTAATGGACATGCAAAATCAAATAAGCCATAATATGATTGAATTGGGAGACATCAACATCCCACTCTCACAAAAGGACAGGTCAACTAGACAAAAAAATCAATAATGAAATGTTAGAACTGAACCAAACTTTTGAACACATGGACTTAGTAGATGTCTATAGAGTGTTCCATTTGACAACATCAGAATACACATTCCCCTCAGCTTCATACAGAATGTTCTCCAAAATAGATCACATACTGAATCACAGAACATGCTTAAGTAAAGGCAAAGGAATTGAAATTATCTCATGCATACTATCAGACCACAGTGCAACAAAATTGGAAATTCATGGCAAAAGAAATCACAAGAACCTCATAAACACATGGAAATTAAATATCACCCTGCTGAACAATCACTGGGTCACAGAAAAAATTAAAGAAGAAATTAGACAATTTTTACAGTTGAATGATAACAACACTACAACATACCAGAACTTATGGGACACAATGAAAGCAGTGGTAAGAGGGAAATTTATAGTGTACATACCCATATCAGGAAAACAGATCAAGCACCTGTAAACAACTTAATGTTGAACCTCAAACTTCTAGAAAAAGAAGAGCAAGCTAAGCCAAAAGCTCCTACAAGGAAGGAAATTATAAAGATAAGAACAGAACACACTGGAGACCAAAAAAAAATACAAAGAATCAATGAATCAAACAGTTGGTTCTTTGAAAGATTAAATACAATTGACAAACCCTTAGCTAACCCCATCAAAAGAAAGATAGAAAAGACTCAAATTCACACAATTAGGAATGAAAAGGGTGAAATCACAACAGACCCTACAGAAATTCTGAAGATCATCTGTACCTACTTGGAAAACTTGTATCCTAATAAGATGGAAAATACAGAAGAAATGGACAGATTCCTAGATACATATGAATTACCAAAGCTGAATCAAGAACATATAAAAATCCTAAATAACCCAATATCAACAAATGAAATTGAAGATGTAATTAATAACCTATCAACAAAGAAAAGCCCAGGCCCCGATGGATTCACTGCTGAGTTCTACAAGAAATTCAGAGAAAACATAATACCACTACTTCTCAAACTCTTTAATGTAATTGAAATGGAAGCAATACTCCCAAATTCATTCCTAGAAGCAAGCATTACCCTGATATCAAAACCAGAGAAGGACTCAACTAAGAAAGAGAATTACAGGCC
>RJWT010028733.1:0-15031 GCA_004365215.1 Cuniculus paca | reverse complement strand
TTTTGTTTTCTGTTTCAAAGATTACTGCTCTTAATTAGCCCTTTCCTAATATTTAATTTGGGATTTGTTCAAATTTTTCTACTTTAATAAAGTGACACACTGAGTTAAGTTTCTCTCCCTCTTCTAAATAAGCAGCTTCAACAGCATCCCACAAATTTTGATATGTTATTTCATTTAATTAAACTAAAAATATTTTATAATTTCCCTTCTGATCTCCTCTTTGACCAATACCCCATTTAGAAATTTCTAAATATTTCTAAATATTTAGAAAATCTTCAGATAGTGTTCTGCTACTGATTTATCACAATTGGTTTATCTGTTCACCTGCTGATGGACATTCATGTTGTTTCCACCTTTTAGCTACTATGAATAGTGTTGCTATGAACATTTCTGCACAATATTTTCTAGAAGTCCTGTTTTCAATACTTTTAGAATTGGAACTGCTATGCCACATGGTAATTTTTTGTTTGTCTGCTTTTAGACAGGGTCTTGCTATGTAGTAGTTTAGGATGGCCTTGAACTCACTATGTAGCCCAGGCTGTCCTGGAACTCCTGGCGATCCTCCTGCCTCAGCCTCCTGAGTGCTGGGATTTCATGTGTATGCAACCATGCCTAGCAGTAATTCTGTTTAACTTTGGAGGAAAGACCAAACCTTTACACAGTGACTGAAACATTTCACATACTTTCCAGCACAACATACAGGTTCTTATGTATCTGTATCCTTACTAACACAGAATGATGATGCCATTGCTTTCCTCCATTTTTCTGTTGCTAGAACAAAGAGAGTTACTCAGAATTAAAGTACTACTGGAATTGGAAATTACTGTGTTGTCTATTGTAAGTACTTTTACAGATTCCCAGATTTTCAATGTTATAAAAATACAGTGAGTGAATTTACCTTCTAGAAACAGAAACAAGGGGGATGTCTGCATTTATTATGCTCTCAATCACTTGGATGTTTAGGGATATTTCAAGTGATTGCGATACACTTAAAACCTTTACTGATAATTATATTTGGCATAATAAATCAAAGGGTAAAATGTGTTCCCCAAATCCCCATTAATCTCCTTCACAACTGCTACAGGTCAGGTCCCTACCTCTTTTTCCATCATCCCTCACCCTAGCACCTGATCACAGTTGAAGCAACTTCCAAAAAGGTAAACAGAAAACCCAGTCCAGAGAAACGTGTTTTGGGTTATCTTTTGTTTTCAAAGACGAACTCTTGAGAAGCTGAAAGTGGTGGCACATGCCTATAATCCCAGCTCCTCTGGAAGCTGATACAGAACAATTGTGAGTTCACAGACAGCCTGGGCCACTTGGCAAGACCCAGTCTCAAAATGAAATATAAAAATGGTTGGGTTTGGGCTGAGAATATATAGCTCAGTAGCACAAATGCCTACCTCACAAGCGCAAGATCCTAAGTTCAAATCCCAGTACAAAAAAAATGGTTGAGTATGTACCTCAGTGGTAGGACATCCCTGGCTTCAATCCCTAATACTGCAACAAACAAACACCCCTGAAAGTAAACAACCTATCAAAATAAAAGCAAAGCTTTTCCCACATAGCCTGACTGGGCAGTGGTGAACCTATGGTACAGGTGCCACAGCAGGCACACAGAGCCCTCTCTCTTCTCACATGAGCCAAGCAAATCCAGCCAAAGACCCAGCAGCCAAGTATTCAGATTCAACTGCAGCGTTGGCACTTTGTGATAAATAACTGGATTTTGAGTAGCAGTTTGGGTGCTGGTCACAATCACTGCTTTATAGCATTAACAGCTTGCTGACAACTCACGTACGGAGGAAGAATTTTCACCACATTATATACGTTCCCTTCTTGATCATTTACTCTCCCAGAGAAGATGTCTACTGCAATTATTTTTCTGCAAAAATCTAATGCTGGAGTAATGCAAGCCCACAGATATAATTTTTTCTTTTCCAACAAAAGTCTTAAAAATATATTTGAAAAACTAAAAATGATGGAATCACAGTCTTCTAAAACACAATGTAGATTTAACAAGACAGTAGCACATTAAGTAGCAAGAACAAAACCACAACACAACAGCATATCTCCACTGCGGACCTGAGAATGTCAGTGACTCTTTTATGGTATATATACACAATTTTTTTTCTTTCTTTCTTTTTTTTTTTTTGGAGGGGGTGGATATGGGGAATCAAACTCACGACCTCGCGTTTGCCAGGCAGATACTTGTGCCGCTGGGCTAAATCGCCAGCTCCTATTTTTTTTTTGCGGCACCGGGGATTGAACTCATGACCTCGCACTTGGCAGGCAGGCACTTACGCCACTGAGCTAAATCTCCGGTCCCCAGTTCCTATTTTTTAAGAAAATAAAAACATTTAATTTCATAGCAACATAAAGTATGTAAAATTGACTGGAGATAAAGTTAAAGCCAACATTCATTCCCATTCTCTCTCTTCCTCCCTCTCATATAAATACTACATATACTTATTCCTTAAAGTTTTTAATAACTGAAGTAAAACACACACAACCTAATATTCACCATCTTAACTATTAACTGTATAGTTCCATGGTAACACGTATATTATTTTGTGCATCATCACTATTATCCACAAAACGTTCTCATCTTGTAAAACTGAAAAACCATACCCTTTAATAACTCTCATCACGGCTGGGGATCTAGCTCAGTGGCCTAAGCGCCTGCCTGGCAAGTGTGAGGTCGTGAGTTCGATCCCCAGTGCCACAAAAGATAAAAAATAAAATAAAAAAAATATACAACTCTCATCACTCCTTCCCCTCAACCTCTGGCAATCACCGTTCTACTTTCTGTCCCTGTCATTTTCATTATTCTAAATACTGTATAATCAGAATTGTACAGTGTTTGTCTCTTTGTGACTGATTTATTTCAATGAGAATAATGTCCCAAGGTTCATCCATGTTGTAGCATATTTTAGATTTCCTTCCTTTTCAGGCTGAATTCTATCTATCTATCCATCCAATTTTGTTTATCCATTCATCCATTGATGGGACACTTAGAGGTTGCTTCTCCATTTTAGCTACTGTGAATAACGCTGCTATGAATTTGAATGTACAACTATTTAAGACCCTTGTTTCAATTCTTTAGAATATATATCTGCAGATAGAATTGCTGGACCATTCTATTTTTAATTTTTGGAGGAACTTCCATATTATCTTCCACAGCCACTATTCCATTCTACATTTCCACTATTAGTAGTGTGCAAGTGTTCCAGTTTCCCCACATCCTCACTCACACTAATTATTTTGTTTTATTAATAATAGCCATCCTAATGGGTGTCAGGTTGGATCCCAATATAATTTTGATTTTCATTTCCCTAGTGACATGAGCATTTTTTCATGTGCTTATTAGATATGTACATATCTTCTTTGGAAAATATCTATTCAACTCACTTGCCCATTTTTTAATCAGGTTGTCTGCTTTTACTGAGTATTAAGAGTCCTCTATATAATTTGAATATTAATCATACATCAGATGCATGAGATACATATTTTCTCTCACTTCTCTCATTTTCTCCACTGATAGTGTTTTGAACAAAAATTTTTACAATTTTCATGAAGTCCAATTTGTCTGTTTTGTTACTTTTGCCTTTGCTACTGTATCCAAGAAATCACTGCCAGATATAATGTCATGAAACTTTTGCCCCAAGTATTCTTTTAAGAGTTTTACAGGTAGGTCTTTATTCAGTGTGGCTAGTCTTTGTTTATGGCATTAGGTAAGGGTCTAACTTCAATCTGTGCATGTAGGTATTCCATTTTCTAGCACTAATCATTAAAAAGACTGTCCTTTCCCTCACTGAATAATATTAGCACCCTTGTCAAAAATAATTTCACAAGTCAAACGTAGCAGCTCATACCTGTAATCCTAGCACTTGAGAAGATGAGGCAGGAGGATCTCCATGAGTTCAAAGCCAGCCTGGGCTACATGATGAGTTCAAGGCGAGCCTGAACTATATAGTGTCTCAAAAATAAATAAGTAAATAATTTCATCAAAAATAAGTAAATAATTTCATCAAATAAGTAAGGGTTTATTTCTATCCTATCTCATTAATTTGTGCCTGTAACACAGTTTTGATTTTTTAATCTTAGGAGTCCATTTTGAAATAGATGTGACTTTTCAAGTGTTTTCTTTTTCAAGATTTTTTGATTATTTAGTGTCTCTTGAAATTCCATATGAATCAAGAGTGATTTTTTCCTATTTCTGCAAAAGACATCAGTAGGATTTTGAGAGGGATTGCACTGAATCTACAGATCATTTTGGTAGTACGGACATCTTAATATTTTAAAGTTTCTAATCCACGCACACAGAATGTTTCCATTTAATTATAACCCATAAAAATTTCAGCAACATTTAATAGTTTTCATTGTACAAGTCTTTCCCTTTTTGATTATCTTAATTGCTGATAATTTATACCACCTTAACTTCAATAACATACAAAATGTGCTCATTTACAGTTCAGTACCCAGCTTCTTTGAATGTTGATTCTACAAAATTTTATCTGTAGAAACTTTGTGCCTCAAAACATAACTCATAATTCTTTTAAATAAATCAGTCTCTTAAATTATGTAGAATAGAAAATATAGTTACAAACTAAAGCTAAAATTCTAGATTTTAGATTAAGACTCTAAAAAAGTCACTATTCTCATAAGTCATGCAGAAAACAGAAAGTAAAGTTATAAACCTCTGTTACAATAATACTGGATTTTACAATCATCACTGTATTTATTTTTGTTGAGATATTAATTTCTTTACAGGTCTTTGACTTCAGGCCAAGAGTAAAAGCTTGGTCTCTAGGATGACAGTATTGAGAGTTTCTGTGAACTTTTAATAGGCAAGGCCTAGTGGGAGGTCCTTAGATCATTGGGAGGGTACACTCAGAGACAACTGTGGGACCCTAGTCCCACCCTATTTCCTGGTTTGAGATGTGACCATTTCCTCTAATATGCTCTCCCATGATTTGCTACCCTCACCAGAGGCTCAAACCACTGAGGCCTCATGATCTTGGACTTGAAGCTCTAGAACCATAAGCCAAAAAAAACCTCTCTTTAGTTGTCAAGGAGCTTGTGTCAAATATTTTCTTACAGTAACAAAGAGTTCACTAATATGACTGTGGCAATCAGATTTCACTCCTTTTCCAGGGTTTGCTGCTTTGTTTTAATCACAGTAAACTAATTGTGCAAATAGCAGCCTCAAATGTAAATGTCAGGTCTTCCAAGGTCTCTTGCGAGCTTGCACTTTTCCTGGGCATACACAGTTACTTTCTAATGTTCCCCATAGATGCAGTTGATTCTGAATATTTTAGTCTTAAATATTTGGATCACAAAAGGGGGAAATCAGAAGGCATGAAGGAAAGAGGGCTGTTCTCACTTCAGCTGGAGGGATAGGGGTTGAAACAATGAGAGGCTATTTGCCTCTTTTTTTCTTCTTTGACCTGTTTTGAGAAGCACTGATCAGCAGTCAGCTCTCTGAAAGCAGTCAGTTTTGTGCCCACCCTGTAAACTGTCTGCAAGCTGCTCCAAAAACATTTCTCTGGCTGCCTGCCACTGGGTAGGGGTGAGGGTGGTGATAGTGGATGGATAGCTGCTACTATCTTAAGAGGTGAAACTAACCAAATTCAACCACATTTTACCTCTCTAGTTTTTTCCTGGATGTTGCAAGCCTTCAAACAGACTTCAGAGTACCAAAATCATTTTATCAGGAGACTCTGCTAGGACTCCTACTGCCTAAATATTGAGTCAGATTTCTGGTGGTCCTGACATGGGAGATTAGGGTGTGGCAAAGCTGGCTGGGGAAGCAGGCTTGACCTGTCAATTACAAGATCCTGGAACACATGCACAAAACTGCCCAAAGCCCTGTATGTGGACTTCTCACTAGGGTTTTCAATAGGATGGCCTGGACCTGACATCAGCCTGAGGCACGGGATTAAAGCACCACCTCTCAGGACTCTTATGCAGAGATTCTTGTGGGTTTCTTCGAGAATTTTGCAGTATAAAAGGACACAGACACCAAGAAGAGTTTGCTACCCAGGCTTTCCTCATGAGAGCCTGCCCTGCTTTCTCCAGGATATAGTTTTATCTTGTTTTTTCATCTTTTACTCGACCCAAGCTCACTCTGCAGAGCCAATTTCTCCACTCTTCACCTTTACTTTTTCAAGTAGACTTTGCTACTGCTTTTTCCTTGTTTTGTCCAATTTTAATTCTTTGTTTGAGATAAGAAGAACTTGGCATTTTAACTCCAGGAGAGGCAGAGCAACCCAAAACCTGTTAATGTTTAATTTCAGCCACTTTTTAAAATTTTTTTACTTTTTGAGACAGGGTCTTGTTATGCAGTTCGGGCTGATCTTGAGCTCACTTTGTAACCCAGGCAGTCTCGAACTTGCAAAGATTCCTCTTGCCTCAGCCTCTTCAGTGCTGGAATTATAGACGTGAGCCACCACACTGACCCCAGCCACTTTCAGAAGGAGGTACCAGATAACATTCCTACTCTTCCACATTCCAAGGATCTACCCTTCCCAGGGTCCTTGCAGAAGAAGTTTCAATGCTGATGAAGTTCCCTTTCTTTGACTGTACTACGGTTTGGATCTTAAACGCTCTACAAGGGCCAGTGTTAAAGGCTCAGTCCTTAGCTTGATGCTGAGGTGTGGGCAACTTTAAGAGGCTGGGTCTAGTCTCTGGCCATCAGGACATTTCTGGGAGGGCGTGTTGGGACCTAGACACCTCCCTTCTCCCTTCCTCCTTTCTGTTGCTTCCTTACCATCATGAGCTGGGCGGCTTGCTTCACCATGCCCTTCCCAGTGTGATGTGCTGCTGCGTCACACGTCACTGAGAACAGCACCAGTCACTGAGAACAGCACCGATGCAACTTGGACTAAACAGTCCAGAACCAGGAGCCAACACAACCTTTCTTTTTAAAAGTTGGTATCTGGGGTATTTTGTTACGGTAATAGAAATTTAACACATGGATTGTGCTTTGGTATCATATTTACTCCCTTTTTAACAAGCCCCAGATTATGAATATTTTCTTCCCATGTTTACTTATGAAAGTTCTATGTAGTTTCTATTTAGGCCTATGATCCCTTTTTGGATTTTTGTATATGGTGTGAGACTTACATTGAGGCTATTTTTTCCCCTATACATAACTAAATGTGCCTGGACCATTTGCTAGATAGACGTCCTCCACTGAATTCCCTTTATGCTTTTGTAAAATTCAAATAGCTGGCTAATACTTGTGTGAAGCTATTTTTAGGTTATCTATTCCTATCTATCTATCTGTCTGTCTGTCCGTCCATCCGTCCGTCCATCCATTTATCTATCTATTCATTTACTTAGTTTTTTGAGACAGGCTCTTGCTATGCAGTTCAGGCTGGCTTTGAACTCATGGCAAACCTCCTGCCTCAGCCTCCCTGTGTACCACCACAACCAGCTAATGTATTTATTTATTTATTTATATGTTCTACTGTTATTACCAGCCTGGATTATTGTGGTTATATGTCTTCTAAGTAAGTACAGGGATTCCTTCAGTTATTCAACTCTTTCAAAACTGTTTTAGCTACTCCACATTTTTTGCTTGGCCACCTAAACTTTAGAAATATATATATATATATATATATATATATATATATATATATATATCTCAAAACATGTATTTTAGATGTATTACTATGTTGAATCTTGATGCATTATGTTGAATTTTGATAGTAAGTTTTACTGTACTTATTTTCTACAATTAGTACAATAAGATCTATTTGAAAGTTACTATACATAAATTGAACAGAAAATATATGCCATTAAGATTAACTGGTGCTTTGAATTTACTGACAATTTAATATTTAATGGCAGTATAATTTTCTGAGATTGAAAAACACTGAAGAATCTTCTGAACATAAAGACAAAAGAGACAGGCAAATAAGACTTCAAGGAAAAACAGAATGCTATAGACTCAGTTTTAATTTTTTTTCCCACCAGTACCTCTTATCCTTCTATTTCTTCTACGTCTTTAACTAAATGAGGGAACAACTAACATCATCTTCAAGTAATTTAACTTTACACTGTGGTAGATTAAGTTACCTTTTCAAAAGTCAAATTAGTTTAAACTTCCATGACAGTGTCTTTCCTTTTATATTATATAATAACACATTAAGCACATAATCAAAACAATCAGAAATTATTGATAAATAAAACTGATGCTACAGAAGAAACATAATTCTTTTCTTCTATCTCAAGGAAGCATAATTTTACAGAGTTGCAGTAAGATTGCTACTAATAATAGCACTTCCTTATTTACAACTGGGTAAAGAGGAAACAACTTCAATGTAATCTGTTTAAGTCTTTAAACTGGAATAAAATTCTGGTTAGAAGCTCAGGCTATGGAATCAGATAGTCCTAACTCTGTCACTAACTGGCTACTTGATTTGGGCAACTAAATTCTTTGAGAATGAGTTTCCTCACATATGTAAAATGAGATTTTTTTGGTAATAGGATTATGCCACACAGAATTGTGAGGTCGAAGGATCATGCATATAAACTGCCATAAAATGAGTGTTTATGAATGTTGACAATATAGGATATTTGAAGGTGAGGGTCTTTGGTAGATGAGGGTAGAGTTCTTGTGAAAGAGTTTAGTGCCTTTAAAAAAGACTCAAGAAAACAGGTTTGCCCTTTCTGCCTTATGAGGACACAGTGAAACGAGTCACTTACAAGCTCGGAAGCAACCCTCCGCAGACACTAAATCTGCCAGGGCCCTCATCTTGAACTTCCCAGTCTCCAAAACTGTGAGAAATAAATTTCTATCATTATTAAGACACCCATTTAACATACTTTTGTTAAAGCGGCCCAAATGGACTAAGACAACATATTAAAAGCTGACCTCAATGCCTGGCATATGGTAAGTCCTCCACACATATTGATTACTATTATTATACACTCAGTTTTTGTCTGGAAAAATTACACATAGTCTTCCTTATATGAAGGACAGATATTGTAAAGGATGCTTTAAAGTTCTATCAAGCTTTATGAGCTTAAGATTCTAGACAGATATCAACTGACTGAAGTGATCCTTTTTCCTGCAATACACTCCCCCACCAAGAATGGCCATAGTTTACAGCTAATAAAATGAACTTAAATAAAGCAGGGTGTCTGATTTAACCTTAGCATTACATGGGTAGGATGACATCTTTAAAGTTTAGTTACTGGGCCAGGGATGTAGCTCAGCAGTATAAGCACCTGCCTAGCAAGTGCAAGGGTCCAAGTTCAATTCCCAGTACCAAATAAATAAATAAATAAAGTTTAGTTACAACAAAGTGGCCATGTTAGTACACAAAATTGAAAATCTGAATTTCTAGTTAGGTAAGTCAGAAATCTTGCAAATTTCACAACTAAAATCTGTACAACTAAGGAGGTAAAGTTGTAATCTAATCTGTTCCTTTATATTATTATCACTCAAAACAAATTCGGTAGCAAAAAAAGTAGAAATTAATGATTAGAAAAAGTGTGATACTCTCTGTGGGTTTCAATGATCCTACCCACAGCAACTGATAAATAGATTTAAATGGAATTAGGAGTCTTACAAAGTGTTACAAGGACATCACAGTACAAAAGTGTGACGATATCACTTTTAGTTTGGTAATGAAACATTATGTAAAATTATAGAAGTTGTAATTAAATGGGTAAGCAAGTGATTAATGGAAAAGGCAGGAAATTTGGTGATTTTCCATGTATTACTACCCTGAATAAGTGAACACTGAGCACCTTCATTTCTGCTGTGTTTCAAAAGTTGCTTCCTTGAGCATTAGGACATTTTTTTTAATGGTAGAGGACTAGAAAGAAATTAATTTAAAGTAGACATTTTAAAAGGACTGAATGGGGTTACATGACTATCAGTGACAAAAATCTCAGACAAGCTTTTATTATGCCACATTTAGAGGTTTAGCCTGCAATTGGAGAATTTTTTTTAAAAAATCACTGTTCAGATATTTTTACTCATGGTTAATGGTAGTATGGGGAAATCTAATTAGAATATCCATCCTTTAGAGCATGATTTATCCAGATTACACTCATGAACTTGGATCATTTCCTTGAAACAGATCCAGTATTCCTTAGACACATCAAAACTACCACAAGATAATGTAATTTGAGTGACTTTCCTCATCTACATTCCACAGCAGGGCACTCGTTTTAGTCACTTGCACCCACTCACTACTAATATTTAGTAATTCAAGCACACAAATGATTATCCCTCAAGATCAAATTAATATGACCTATGCTATAGTTTGTGTCTAGGTGGCCCCCCAAGCCTCAAGAAGTCATGGAAGCAGCTGAATCTAGTGCTTATGATTGGTTTGTTGTCTAACACTGGGATTGGCAGTTGAGTGTTGCACCTCCCCAGGGGTGGAGCCAGTATACAATGTAAGGTCAGGAAGGAGGCTTGCTTTTCCCTCTTTTGCCCTGTTTGCTTTTGCCAATTGAAGCCAGGCTGCCCCTCAGCCATGCCACTCTGCCTTGGAACCAGCTAAGTATGGACTGAAATCTCTAAGAACTGTAAGAAATAAACCTCTCCTTCCTTCGTTTTGGGTGTCAGGTATTTTGTGTCAGCAACCAGAGAAAACTAACATATATATTAATATGATATAAGTTAATGTGAATACAACTGCTCATTGGGATACTATTAAGAATTTATAAATTTTCAATCTTTGTAAAACATGCATTGAAATAATTTTAGCCTAAGATCAAGATTTAAGAAGATTGATAATATTAAATCTCTACAAGGTGAATTTTTTTTTTAAATAGAGAGGAGCAAAGGAGCAAATAAAGGTAAAATAAAAATAACAAGTCAGACATGAAAGGAAAAAACAGACCAGATGTCAGGGAACAACAACACAACCACCATGAAGTAAAACTTAGAAAACAAGACCAAAAATCTTTTCTATATATGAAAAGAATGACTACTTATTCTGCATGGTTTACTTCTGTGAAAGTAAAAAAGTATTTAGTGAAGGATAGACTGAGAAATGTACTAATATATATATATATATATATATATATATATATCCCATTCTTTCTCAAATAAGCTTATGTTTTTAAATTAAAAAGCTGGGTGCGAGGGGAGAATTCTTTTGAACAAACATTAAGGATGGAAATAAAGCCTGATAATGCTAAAATATAAAATTATAAACTTTAGCTACAGTTTGGCATTTGTAAACACTTAAATTCATTCAAGTCACATAACATCCCAGGTGGAAACATAACATGCTACGAAATTTCTAGTTACCGTTTAAATTTGAAGCGCTTCATCCATTCCGGTAACAAAGTGAGTGTTAGCAGCTAGCGTTACATTCATTGAAAATTTCAAAGTGCTCTGAATCTTTCCAAGATGAATGTCTTTTCCTCCTTGCCTCGCATTCCTTAACTTACATTCTGAAGATAATAATGTTTACTGCAAGAGAAAAATTTAAAGAAAAAAAAATAAGCTAAACTGCAGAGTAAACTAGTTTCAAAATTTTCTTTTAGATATTCCTAATTTTACCCTCTCAACAGCTGTAATTCATCTAATTCATTTAACAAGTACGATCCTTGCTTAGGTGGACACACAGACCCTCACGTTCTCAAGAACTCGCATGTCACATCCGAGAACCAGGTCACTTACATGAATTGCAAGAGCACTGATGCCTTGACCGTCTCTAAGACTTCATTTGATAGTGCTTGTGGACTTAGTTTGCTAGAAAGATATGGATATTACTTGACTGAGAAAACAAGCTCTACTTCATTTTAGTAAAAATACAATTCTAGAAGTCACAAAGGCCAACTCTGGTCTGGTCTCTAGAAATACAAAAGTAGCTCTTGCCAAATGCAAGTATTTCACTACCCACTTGGCAATTTTAGTTTAAGTTCAAGTATAAAACACAGAATTTTCACCCCAAACTAATATTATAGATTTTTACTTATTTCTGACTCTGTGTTCAAAATTGCTTCAATAGTCAGTTTGTTTTCCCTATAATATCAAATGTAAAGAACATAAGTCTAAGAGTTAGTAGAAAATAAAAGACAAATACAATTATTTTAAAATAATTCCTGGTTGTGTTTACATATCATAGAATTAAATCCTTCAATAAATTTTAAGATAACAGGACAGTACTTTAAAAATGAGAAGTTTGTAAAGTGTATTATCAAACAATGTTTAAAATCAACATGTCTGGGTTGTTCATGATAAAACCACCCACTATCAAGTTGGTTTCATTCCAGAGCTGCAAGGATGGTTCAATATACACAAATCAACAAGTGCAATATAGGACATAAATAGAATTAAGGATAAAAATCACATGATCATCTCAATAAGCACACAAAAAGCCTAGATAAAATTCAACATCCCTTTATGATAAAAGACACAAATAAAATAGATATAGAAGGTTCATGAAGATTATACATGACAAACCCACAGCGAACATCATACTAAATGGGAAAAAGCTCAAAGCATTTCCTTCAATATGAAGGGGGGGGAGGGTATCTATACTCACCACACTTGTTCAGTACAATATAGTACTGAAAGTTTTAGAGCAATCACATAAGAGAAATATATAAAAGAGATACAAATAGGAAAGAAGTCCAATTATCAGTTTGCCAATGATATGATTATATACTGAGAAAACTCAATACCACCAACAGACTTAGAACTGATAAACAAATTCAGAAGAGTAGCAGGATGCAAAATCAATACACAAAAATGGTATCTCTCTATAGATCAATAATAAGTTTGTTGAGAGAGAAGTCAAGAAAACAATCTCATTCACAATAGCCTCAAAAAAAATCTAGGAATAAACCTAACTAAAGAAGCAAAAGACTACAACAAAAATTATAAAACATTGAAGAAAAAACTGAAAAAGACATAAAATATGGAAAGACCTCTCAAGTTTACAGGTTGAGAGAATTAATCCGTTAAAATATGAATATTGTTCATACTACCCTAAGTGACCCACAGACTCAATGCAATCCTCATCAAGATATCAGTACTTCCTGGGCATTTGCCTAAAATTCCAGCATTATGAGAGGCTGAGGCAGGATGGTTTCAAACTCAAGCCCAGCCTGGGAACTTAGTGCCTTAGCCACATCCTGCCCAAAATAAAAATAAAGGGCTGAGGACACAGCTTAGTGTAAAGGCCCTGGGTCAAATCCTCAGTACTGTAAAAAACAAAAACAATGCTATCATTAACAGAATTAGAAAAAACAATCCTAAAATTCATATGAAAGCACAAAGACCCTGAATAGCCAAAGCAATCCTGAGCAAAACGCAATGCTGAAGGCATCACAATTCCCGATTTCAAAATATATTATGGAGTCATGGTAAATAAAAACAGTATGATTTTGGCATAAAAACAGACACATAAACCAACAGAATAGAATGGAGACCTCAGAAAAAACCCACACATTGACAGCAAACTGATTCTTGCCACAGATGCCAAAAACATGCTGGAGAAAAAAGACAGCCTCCTGAACATGGCACAGCCTCCTGGTGCTATGAAAGCTGGGTATCCATATGTAGTATACTGAAACTAGGCCCCTATCTCTCCTCTGTACAAAAATCAACTTCAAATGGAACTAAGACTTTAAAGACAGACCAGAAATTGAAATTATTTGAAAAAAAAAATAGAACACTTCAAGATAATGGTGCAAGCAACAGCTTCCTGAATTTGACTGCAACAATTTAAGAAATGAAAGCAATACTTGACATCAAATTAAAAAGCTTCTGCACAGCAAAGGAAACAATCAGCAGAGTAGAAAGACATCCTACAAAATGGGTGAAAATCTTTGCCAGCTATCCAACTTATAGAGGATAAGTATCCAGAACATATAAAGAACTCAAACGGCTTAACAACAACAAAAAAACAAGCAATCCAAACAAAATGTACAAACGATCCCAATACACACTTCTAAAAAGTAGAAATAGCCAACAACTACATGAAAAAATGTTTAATATCTTAAGGCATTAAAGAAATCGGAGATTCTATCTTATTCTAGTCAGAATGGCTATTATCAAAAACAAAAAAACAACTGGGACATCCAGGCCAAGCCTCTCCTTGTGAGTCAGCATCAACATGGGCTGTGGGGAGGGAGAACTAGACCCGCCCCACCAGAAACAGCGCCATGCTGGGGCCGCTTGTAGGACCAGGACATCCAGAGCCAAGTCTCTCCCCCTATTTCAACGATAGTAAGATATATATGTTAGCCATTTTGTATTTTAAAAAAATAAACAAAAAAGATCAGATATTAACGTTTAAAAAATTAAAACATAAAGTAGAAATATAATGCAAAACAAAAAAGGAAAAATCCACATGCTTAAAGGTCCAACAACTGAAAAACAACTATTGCTAACATACTGATGACTCTTAATTGCTTTATTATTTAGAACTTTTTAAAGGTTCAAGAATATTTATACATAATTTAACATCTTGCATATGTTGAGCCTTCAGAGCTGTCTTCATGTTTTTTGTTTTTATGAATATCAGTGATAACATCTTTACAACAAACCAATATGTTACGTAGTCTATGTACCTTTAAGGAAAGTGTTTTTTATTAGAGTTTGTGTTTTCATTTTAGTTTGTTGATTTCTAAGAAATCACTATATTAATTGATTTATGTATGCCATATTTATTTATCACTGTTAAAGTAAGTTTTACATATTCTAATCATAGTTTGCTTTTCAAAAGGTAACATTATTGCCTGGCAAGCATGAGGTTGTGAGTTTGATCCCCAGTTCTGCAAAAAAAAAAAAAAAAACAACAACAAAAAAAGGCAACATTAAACTTTAAAATTCAGTAAGTCTAAAAAAAAAAAAAACAAAAACACTGCTGAGGTGGTAGTGGCAACAAAGAAAGCCTTATGTACTGTTGATGGGAACGTACTACCGTAGTGAAAAACAGTATGGATGCCCCTCAAACAAAACTAAAAATAGAACTACCATATGACCCTATTCTCCTATTCCTGGGTATGTATCTGAGGGAAATGAAGTTTGCATGCCCATGTTCATTGT
>RJWT010028732.1:0-15131 GCA_004365215.1 Cuniculus paca | reverse complement strand
CAATGATTCTCCTGCCTCAGCTTCCCAAGTGCTGGGATTACAGGAGTGCACCACCATGCCTGGCCTACTATTTAAATTTGGAAGTAAGATTTTCACATCTGTGAAAAGAAAAAGCTCAAATTGTAAATATGTTTAGCTCTAAATATTTGTTTGTAAGTAAGTCATTACAATTCATAAAACATTTTCCCAAGTAAAAAATTGTAGATTCCCTTGTTAACCCAACCAAAGAAACTAATTTTGATTATTCTACTAGCTGACTTAAACTTTATATATGCTGTTGTTAGTCATTTTTTAAAATATATTCCATCTTCAGATTGGATATGTCTGAAACTTAGTACCTTTCTCAGTTGGGGTACTTTTTACCCATTGCATCACCCCACCCCTTCCACCTTGCACCAGTAGTTGAAAATTTTTGGAACACTGTGAGACAGAGCCCTACTGATAAGGGCTTGGACTGAAGAGATTCATAAACAAAGCTAAAGAGGAGCAAAGGCAGAAATGAGAGTTGAAGAAACTCTGGGAAAACATTTAGAAAGTGAGGAGAGAGATAAAACAGAGCAGAAATGAAATTTCTGTTTGATATGCATTGATGAGCTACAGGTTAGTTGTCACACTCCCAAATAAGGTCTCATATTAAATGGAAACATTCTGAAACATTTGCAATTATGATATCATAGATCACTGAAATAACAATTGTTGCATACATTTAAGTTTATCTGCATAAATTTAAATAACACAGATAATACATAATAAACTCTCTCCCTCTGCACAATGTTTTGGAGTTTATACACTTTAACATCCAGTATCTCCTGGGGTTCTCAAATCAAGTCTTGAGTCAAAATAAATATTAGTATACTAGTCATTTCCTCTCACTGAAAAAAAATACCTGACACTTGAAACTTAAATGAAGAGAAGTTTATTTGGCTCACTGTTTCAGGGAGTATAGTCCATGGTTGGCTGGCTTCAAAGCAGAAACAGCATGACAGGAGGGACTGTGGAGGAAGCCTGCTCAATGCATGGCATCCAGGAACCAGAGAGAAAGGAGTTGAGGGCTAGATACACACTTCTATGTCACATACCTCTCCCAACCAAGTCCCACCTCCTCAGAGCACAGTTAGCTATGGATTCATCAATGGATTAATCCACTGATAAGACTAGCACCCCCGTGATCCAACCATTGTTTAAACACCCGACCTCTGAACAAATGAGATTTTAGGGAATATTTTAGACCTATACTAAACTTATTTTCTTGATGAAGAAATTGCCAATAAGTGTTGATGCTATAGTCACATAACTCATAAATTCACATAACTAATAACTAATAAAATTTGAGCCAGGGCTCAAATTCAGGTTCATTTGTTTTTTTTAATCTGCAAATTCTGAATCCTCTCTGCAACACCATGCCACCTCAAGGCAAAGAAAACTTCAAGCAACTATCTTTTAAGTATCCTAATTCAGTTTGCAAAATGGAAAGGAGCTGAAAAATAAACATTTCTCCAGGCAGAAAAAACAGTAAGGCATGGCATCACATACTGTTTATATGAAAATAACTAAGATTTTCACTTGAGCATATTTTATGTTAGAGCTCACACTCATTCTCTGTCAAAATTGTTGGCTCCTGAGACAAAGGTTACCTGTGAAATGGTGAGAACATATTCTGCTGTTTCTTTTTAATGTCCAGATCTTTTCAAAATCACTGCAGGTTTTCCAGGGCTATCCAGAGTTATATTTTATCCCTGTACACTGAACAATTCCTTTCTTCTGAAAGGTTATCGCTTCTTCTTTCATTACAAGTACTTCCTCTGGAACAAAGCCGTCCTATAATGCTGTGATACCATGTGTTATGGTTTGTGTGCAGATGTCCCCCCAAAGCCTCAGTCAGGAGGGGGAGGCAGGTTTTCAGAGGTGGCTAAACCTAGAGTTTGTGATTGATTCATAGTCTAATGCTGGGATCAAGGGTGTGAGTGCTACAACTGTCCTAGGGAAGATAGCCTGCATACAACATAAGGGACAGAAAGAGGCTTATCCCTTCTCCTCACTTGTTGTTTTTGCTGTCTTCTACCACCATGAACTGTTGCCCCTCTGCCATGTGCCCCTCTGCCTTGGAACCAGTTGATTATGAATTGAAACCTCTACAAACTGTAAGCTAAATAAACCTTCCTTTCCTTAACTTTGGGCATCAAGTATTTTGTCTCAGCAATGAGAAAAGTAACTAAGACACCCTGTCTCTAAAAATGTAATGACTCAAGTCTTGGAACTCTTCATTGGGCTGCTGGGTTTTGAGGTGTGTACACAGGCATCAATCAAGAGAGAGTGAAACCAGGCGTGGTGGTGCACACCTATAATGCCAGCACTCTGGGAGACAAAGGAAAGGCAACTGCAAGTTTGAATTCAGCCTGGGTAATTTAGTGTCTTTGTGAGATCCTATCTCAAAATTAAAAATGACTAGGGATATAGCTCAGTACAAAGGCGGGGCTGAGCTCAGACATATAACATTTAAGTGGAAGCTTAGAAAGCTGTGTTTTTGGTTTGGTTTGGATTTGTCCTATTAGTATCTTCCTAAATGTTTGAAGAAATTTCAACCAGCAAGCCTCTTACTCTTTTGCTTCCTGCTGCACGGTGGTGCATGACGTTAGTAAAGTATTTTTTCCTCTGCACCACTAGAGTGTCCTGAAATACAGCCTGCCTCTGGAATCACAAGCCCCAGATGTGAATCCTGGACTTGCCATTTATTATCCATGTGACCTTAACTAGGCAGCAGGCTGGCTAAGGAGCTCATGTTTCTTCAACTGTATACTGCTAATAGTAACAACTTAACTTTTTTTAAAAATGAAATAAATTATGCATATTTTTAAAAACTTTAAAATGCCATTCAAATATCATTTGTCTACCCATTAAACAATTGTGAGTGCTACCCAGGCAAAAATAATAGCCTACATCCTTCATTGTTTAAGTTTATGGCCAGATTTTCCAAGATTTTTGCTTGTTTATCTTTTCTATTTTGTTTTGTTCGCAGTACTGGGGATTGAACCTGGGACCTCATGCATGCTAAGTAAGTGCTGTACCACTGAGCTACATTCCCAGCCCTCCAAGTTGTTTTCAAAGGAAAACTGAAGTGGACATTCAAATAATTATCTAGTAAAATCAGACCATGAAAAGGTTCATTCCCTGTGTCTTGGGCAGAGCGGACAGGGAGGTTTGTCAAAGTGGCTCAATTGAATATCTCACATGTCACTCATGGTAAATGCAGTTTTAGGAACTAACACATGAATGTCTTGGTTTTGAAATCGTATAAAGACAAAGAGAATGTGACTTCACTGCTTGCCTCCCTGTCTTTAGAAGTGTTTCCATCATTTCATTAAAAAAGAAAAATAAATAAATGAACCCACAGTATACTGCTCAACATGGTGACTGGATCCTGAACAGCCAAGACGTTATTTTCAAACGCATTCTTTCCTTGCTTTTCCATCCCCATGGGGGCTTGCTGTAATTCCTGGCCTCCTGAAACCCTGTGGCTGCTGCTTCCATCTTACCAAGGAGATTTTCAAACAAAGTCCCCTTGCTGTGTGCACAGAACTGCCCTCCAGAGCTGCAGACACGCCAGCCAGGGGCTCCAGTGCTGAATTTATTTCTCACATCTCGGACATGACACTCTCTCCCCAGCCTCCCTCCCTCCAGTTCCTGCTCCTACCCACCCCCCTCTCTTTCAGCTAAATCCTGCAGCCATGACAGAAATAAATTAGCTAGAGGTACAGGTCACACCTTGGAGAGCAGTAAACGTTCTGTGGGAAATCAATAGAGAAGATGGGATTCTCCAACAGCTGAAGCAGAATGATGCATTGATGCCCATACATAAACCAAACAAAGGAGCCTGAGAACCACCTTCAGGGAGGGCCCAGAGCTGCTGCACTCCAGGTCCATTTACTCCAACACCTGAAGCAGACAGAGCACTGCGTGAAAAGAGAGCCCCTGACACTTGCATTTTTTCTTGGGAAAGCGAACCACTCTTGTACAAGTACTGCTGAAAATAATTTCATAAAATTATTTTTATGTTCAGCTGGTGGGTGCAAATGCTGGGGTCCCCAGGAAGCCCTCTAAAGGTCTCTATGCTGAAGGTGTGGGACAAATACAAGTGGTGATCAAAAAATACACAAAATGTTTAAATTTTTAGCTTATTATCATAAAAGACACATTGCCAAGAACAACTGGAAATGTCCAAAGTGAGATGGAATATTTTAAGTATTCTGATGGGGATGAATACTGTATAAAATATAATAAAAATTTTTATTTAAACATTCACCATATTTTGTGATCACACTGTATTCATCAAATATTTAGGGCAATTTCTGTCAAAGATAAACATTACAGTTTATCTTTACTCACATTAGTCACTTGATCTGGCTCTTCCCCAAAGTCAAAATGATCATGAAAAGTAAGTGTTTTGAACTGATTTAGGTCATTGAGGCAGCCATGACAGCACAGCTAAAACCTTTCACGAAAGAGGATTTCCAGAACTGCTTCAGAAAGTGGAAATATCCTGTAATCCCAGCACCTGGAAGGCTGAGGCAGGAAAATTGCTGTGAGTTGGAGGCCAGCCTGGACTACATAGAGAGTTCAGGGCCAGTCTGAACTACAAAACAAGACCCTGTTTCAAAAAACCAAAAAGGAAAAAAAAAAGAAAGAGTGAAAGTGGCAAGACTAATGGAATAAGTGTGTTGGGGGTGGGTAGTGAGGGGCACTAATATCCAGGTGTCTTTCACTGTAATAAACTTTTTAAATTTAAACATTCATTGTAATAAAATCAAATAAAACACAACAGAATAAAACTAATCAAAACAAAAGAATAAAAGCATTATAGGACTTCAAAACAAGATGATAGGAAATCAGCAATGGCTACCACAATATCTCATTTTCTTCAAAATAGCTGTCCATACCATCACATATAAAAAAATCAATTCTTTTACACACTTTAGGAGAAATTCTAGGCATGTATAAGCCTATACCTGTACATCTATCCTTTCTGTATTGGAGGGAAAAACAAAACAAAACAAAAAAAGTACAAGAAAAACAAGAAGCAAAAGAGACAAATAAATACCAATAACAAAAAACCCAAAACGATAACAACATAGTCTTTCAAAACAAGGTGGTAGGAACTTAACAAATGTTGTTATTTTGCAGAGTTATCTTCAAAAGATTACCAGATACAGACATGCAAAATTCATCTAATCTGATGAGTGTTAACTGTTTTGTTGCAAGAACTAATAGAATTAGTAGTACAATCATCTTAGCTATCTTAGGTGTATACATACAAATTTTATAATATGGATGACTGTTTTGAAGAAAATGACACATTATAGTAACCATTGTTCATTTCCTGTTATCTTGTTTGAAGTCCTATAATGCTTTCATTTTTTTATTTGGATTGTTTTTAGTTTGTTTTCTATTATTTGATTTCAATAAGTGTGAAGGTATGGACAGCTATTTTGAAGAAAACAAGACACATTATGGTAGCCATTGCTGATTTCCTATTGTCTGGTTTTGAAATCCTGTGATACTTTCATTCTTTTGTTTTGACTGGTTTTATACTATTTTGTTTTCTTTGAATTTATTGTGTGTGAAGGTATGGACAACCATTTCAAAGGAAACAAGAGACATTATGGTACCCACTGTTGATTTCCCGTTGTCTTATTTTTGAAGTCCTGTGCTGCTTGCATTGTTTGGCTCTGATCTGCTTTGTTCTGTTTTGCTTTGTTCTCTTTAAAAAATAAACATAAAAAAAATAAACATTCATTGTATTTTTTTTAATCATGCCTTGTATCTGTCCCAGGAAAACTTGCCCTCTGTGGTTTCTGACAACTAAAGCCAGGGAGGGCTGGCTCACTTGGAAGATTAACTGGAGAAACGGAATTCCTAAATCCATGGAGTGTAGTACAGTGGTGGTACCTCAGTTCACGAACTTACTTCTTTCCATGATCCTGGCCACAAACTGAATTGGCTGAGAACCAAATCAAATTTCCCCATAAGGTCAACAATGAACCTCGCCACTGAATTTGATTTGGTTTTCATACATTGGGAAGGACAGGCTTTGGAACTGGGTTCCAGTCCTGGCATCACCACTCAGTAGCAAAAGTGGGAAAATTGCATTTCTACAATGTGGATATGAAATCTACCTTAGAGGCAATTGTGTGGATGAGAAGGATAATATACATGTGCACTTGTACAAAATAGGCATTCAAGAAAGGCTAGCTGTTCTCCCTCTTCCCCTCTGCTGTTTTCAAAATTCTCTTGAGTTTCACAATTTTTCACACCATGGATCTTTCACAAAGATGACTGCCCCAAATTTAAACTAACTGCAAAAATGCAATGTTTAGCAAAACTGGTGCTCAGAAGGGTTTCTGGTGTACCATATCTCTATTGACTACCAAATGTCACCCAAATAAACAACCTAAGTTAAAGTGATATGCTTGTTATGCAAACATGGGGTTGAAATGAATCCCTAACCCTAAGCATTTTATATATAGAAATTCTGAAATTTCTATTGCTATCAAGAGTCTATATTTCTTCCATATTCTCTCACTTTTTTTAACTTCCAAAAACTGCATTTACTGAACAATTGTGTTTTCTTTCCTCCTCAGCTTGAGCCTGATCTTCTTCCTCTTATCAGCTAAATTCCAGTAATGAAACAAATACAGTGCTTACAATGGGAAACTCACATAAATCTAGTATAGTAACATGTTTCTAATATCAATTTTTAAATTTTTAATTATGGTAAACTATACATAACAAAATTTAACAGGTTAAAAAAAATTTTTTTTGGTCTTTTTGAGACAGGGTCTCACTATGCAGTTCAGGCTGGCCTTGAGCTCACTTTGTAGCCCAGGTTGGTCTCAAAGTATCCTCCTGCCTCAGCCTCCCAAGAGCTGACAGGTTAATTTTTTTTAGACACACAATTTAGGGCCATTAAGAACATTTATATTGTTGTGGAACTGTCACCATCATCTACCCACAGAACTTTTTCATCTTCCCTAGCTTTAACTTTACCTAATCATAACTCTCCAATACCCTCTCTTCCAAGCTCTGGGGACCAACATTCTACATTCTATGAATCTGATTACTCTAGGCACTTCACACAAGAGGAATCATGTAGCATGCTCTTTGTGCCTGGATTATTTCACATAGCATAATGTCCTCAACTTTCATCCCTGTCGTAGCATGGTATCAGGGTGTCCTACCTTTTCAAGGCTAAGTAATAGTCTATTGTACTGATAGACCAAATTTTGTTTATGTGTTCATTCACTGATGGATATGGGTTGCTTCTCCCTCCTGGCTATTGTGAATAATGCTACTATAAACATTTGTGCATAAATATCTCCAAGACCTTGTTTTCAACTCTTTAGGGATATACCCAGATGTGAAGAGGTGAATCACATGATAATCCTATTTTTACTCTTTTGAGAAAAAATCATCCCGTTTTCTAGAACAACTGTACCATTTTACATTCCCACCAATAGTACACAAAGTTCTGTCCACATTCTCTCCAACATCTGTAATTTTCAGGGTGGAGTGTTGCTTGTTTTGTTTTGCTTTTTCTAAGTAGCCATCTAAATTTTTCCTTGCATTTAGGAATTTCTTATGATCAACTAAATTCTGCTCTGGCTACAGTTTCTGTCTAGAGTTATGTCTTTTCCAAGTCTTCCACCTTTCACTAATTCAGGAAATGTAAATGTTAATGAGGCATTTAAAGAGTTTTCAGGGCCCTGATATGAGGCAGTTGGCCTAGTTCAGTTGATCATGCTTCCCTCCACCTAAGCAAATGAAGGAGAACCTTTTTTGACCCCAAAAGGACAAAATGCTAGAACCTACCAGAAGCAGTGACATAGCTATGAGAATACAAGTAGTAATTCACATTCATATAGCAGGCTAAATTTTCTAAAATTACGTTCTTTCTTTTTTACATCATTAATTTTATTTTATTGTGGTAAGAAAATTTAATATGAGAGCTGACCTTTTAATACATTTTTAAATATTCAATATAGTATTAATGTAGATACAACTGTAGGTACAGTGTTGAATAGCAGCTCTGATTGCCCCACATGATAATTGGAGATGTAGAAACTGAGGTACCAGGGCCTCAACAATTTACTCAAAATCACACAGTACAGTAATTCAATTCCTGGGTTACGACTCAAGTTGCAGTTACTTCACCCTCAAATCCTGGGATTTGTTTTTAACTACACAATACTGTCTGGTGATTACAGCGGCCTTCACTTGTGGAACTGCAAAACTTTTAATGACTTATTTGTGAAACAAAACAAAAAGGAATGTCACCTGGGTTTATTGTTCAAGTGCAGTGGTTCCCCCAAAAACAGACAACCCTTGGAGCTAATTAAACACCAGTTCTTCACACAACCAGACTTGCCCGTCCCTGAACTCTACATGTCAGTGGATTCAGAACCAGTCAGGACACAGGCATCCCTGATTAATAGACCTTGTAGGAACACTCCTCAACAGCAGAGAATCCATCAGACAACAGTGATGTCTTCTGCCTGCCTTGTTTCTTGTAGATCTCTCCATGACACGGGTCACATGCAGCCTCTTTGCCTCAGCAGCCACATACCTTTTTCCTTCTGGAACAGGTAGCTTCCTCTTTAAACTCCCCAAGGATAGTGTAAGTTTTAAGGAAGATAATGCTCAGGAAGCATAAAACCTAGTGTCAGGTATGTAATAACTGTTCAATAAACCAATGCCCATTTCCACCTTCCTGCCCCCTGCCAGTGGTTCTACTTTTCCAACATGGATATCCATGAAGTCCACGAGAAGTATCTGAAAGAGAACTCTGAACTAAGAGGTAAAGAATTTAGAACTTTAAGTAGATATTTTAAAATCTTTATTCATCTGATGCTGCCCTGAAGTTGGCCTCGTCTTTCTGCACACATGGACTTGTCCACCTGTGTTTCAGTTGTCCACACACTTACAGGTACCATTTATTCAGCTAGACATCATATGCTCTGGGCACAGTGGCCCTTTCTTCTGTTTGGTTTTGCAGCCCCATGACTGTGTACTTAATAGTTCTCAGTTCTCATCATGCAATTGCAAATCACTGACTTGCTCTGATGCCTAGGCCATTGAGTCTTCTCTCTAAGGGGCTTTTTCTAATGCAATGCCATGAGTAAGTCCAGCAGCTTCAGGGCCCAGGCACGTCACTGACCTCCACAGCCCAGGCAAGGGCTCATGTGTCTTCCTTTGTTTCTCAAAGTCTACCAAAGCTATGAGCTTACAATAACCTCTGACTAGCCATCCTTCCCTTCTAGGAATTCCTCACATCCAAGAAGCCTTCTTGGTAGCATTTGAAGGTCATCAAGGATAACTAGGTTCGACTCAACCATACTACTTATCTCCATCACATGTGCCCAGATAACCTCCATGCAGCCTTTCTCTGGATGGAGACTTTAAGCTTTTTGTCTCAGCTCCCTGTAACATTTAATACAGTGTTAGTATTTGCAATGAATGAGCCTTAAGTGCTACTCATTTGATGACATTAACTCACTAGCACAGCTACTCTGAGGATCTGAAGTTTTAACTACACACTGATTTCATAGTAAGAATAATTCATGATTATTTTGCATGATGTAACACAGCTGATAATAAGAACATGCAGAGATCCAAATATTTTAAGGTTTGGACTGTGCCAAGTATATGCATCATCTTGTATAATTTTCACAGCAACCTCAGGGATATCTTCATTACATATGAGAAAAAAGAGATGAAGAGACACCCAGCGATGGCTATATGATAAATTCCTGCACTCTGCACCCCATGCTTTGGCCTTCCACAGACTGCATTCAAATTCAGTTCCCCAAGTTCCCAAAGTACAGCTGAGGCTGAGGTTCATAATTCTCCAGCCTGAGTTTTCTCCTTCCTAGTGGAAAGTGACTCCATCCAAAGCCGTGAGCAGCCACACCATTCACCCACGTGGATCAGAAAACTTTTCCCTCGTTAGTTCTCTCTAACTCAGTGACTGGAGACTCAGAACGGTCTAGAGTTTCAAATCTTGAGTTGAGCAACCTGAATTATCATCGTTTCTTTTTCTGACCTTAGGCGGCAAGTCATTCAACCTTCTAGTTGCATCATTTATCAGACAAAAATACCAGTGCAGCTCAATCTATTTTATTGGTTGGTGTTGAAGGTAAGAAAAAAAAAGTTGAAAAAGTTCCCGGAAAAGTTTCAAGTACTTCTCAAGCTTACGATGCTATGTAGACTCAGTTTAAAAACAAAAAGTGTTCCACAAAATGACTGCCTCATCTGCAACCTTGAAGCAAATGAGAAAACTGAGTCCAAGATATAGAAACTGATCCCAGATTATTCCTATTCTTGGGTAGGGAGAAACATCCTGAAGGACTTGTGTGCCTATTTGAATGTGGCCGCTGCTTCAGGCAAATCGCTGGACTTCTCAACAAAATAAAGACTTAATACTTACTTTCCCACAAGTGCAGTACGTAGTGGATGGCAAGATACAGTAACACTGACAAAGCTTGAAATAAAAACTCTAGGAAGTCAATTATATGTGTTTCAATGTGATGTCAGAACTTTTTTCTCCCACTCATTTCCCTTAATTTTAATCTCAATATTATCCAGATGTGCACATGAAGAAGCATGTCTTTGTGCCTCTCTGCTCCTCTGCACAGCCCTTGGTTTTCCTCAAAGGGTTTTACTACTCTCTCTGAGACACAGGTCATGAAGGAGAAAGAGAGCTGGGGAGAGCAGAGTACACTGATAAGATAGGGGAGTCGGGGAAAGGACCCAGAAAACAACCCAGAATGTGCACCTCCTCTCAGTGCAGAGCCAAAGTGATAAAAAGGTCCCTGACTCCAGATAAATGCTCTCAGCCATGCAAAGCCTTCTCATGCGCCTGAGGCTAGACTACAGGTGTCACCCACATGCACACACATGCTCTCTCACACACCTCCATGGAGAATAGTGCTTGTCCATCCCAGAAAGGGTTTGTCGCTTTAATTAAACTCATCAAGATCTATGCCGCATGTTAAGGAAGGAAAGACAAACAATAGAGACCTAATTACTTAAGCTATGTCCTTAGGGATTGCGTATAGCAAATAAACCACCATCTACACATGGGAAGAAACTTTCACTTATGAAAAACAGAGGCAGGTGCACAAGAGCAGCATTTGGGACTCAGACAAAGCTCCGGAAGCAGACAGAAGTGGATTCAGATGCATCTACTCAGCTCCTTTCCTTGTATCTGAATCCCAGGGTAGGGAGCAGGTCACAGCACAGGCAGGGTCTGGCCTCTCTTTCTGACCTCCCTTGAGATCCCTTCCCTCTTTGCTCACCACTTCAGCTGCCCAGTATGAACAGATGGACAGAAGTTAAAAGAGCAAGGTCAGCTCATGGGTAAGTCTTATTTCACACCCTGCCCCACCTCTCTCACCCCTTTTTGGAGCAGAAAGGAGAGTGAAGGGCAGGGTGCTGCTGCATTTGCTTCCACAAGAAACTGGGCTTTTCATTTACATCCCCTGAATAGCTGGCCGGTCTGATTTACACATTGATAACTTGTGATGCTTTGTATGCCAGCAAATATTTAATCCCTGACCGATCAATAATCCTCGCCTGGCTGTTCTTTTTTTGAAAAGAAATAAATCCCTTTTTATTCTTGAAATTCTTGAATAAAATTAAACTGCTTTAGCCCAGGAAGCACTCTTCTTACATAAAGCCATGTGGTTTCATAAACCCAGTCCTCGATGTTTATAACAGGGCTGCTGTTGCAAACTTGCTTGCTCTGACAGCCTTACGTCTCTCTAATGAGTATTACATGTTATCAACTGATACAGTAAGGTACTACTAAAAAGTCTAATCTACCTTTTATTTTAAAATTACAATGATTAACCTAATCAATAAGTATACCACAGGCACTATTTTTCATTCTTTGTTTCTATTCTCTGTAAGTCTTGATTTAAAGTACTCATTACAAAGCTTGTTTCTACTTTTCTACATATCATTTGGCTCCAAAACTATATTGGGGGAGGGGGGACTCCACCCCTATACTGATTCATAAAGAGCAGTACCCTTTTCTTAGGATTAAACTTGAACATTTTGAAAATGCACATTAAAGATGATTCTCCCTTCCTCAGAGGCTCACAGTACAGCCTCAAATCCCAACAGAAGTTCCAAGAACAACAGCAACAAAAAACAAACTCCCTTTCATCTTTGGCAGCAACAAAAGCAGCAACTTTCACCAAAACAAACCAAGCCAAGAATTAATACAACACAGAATACATCCACATTCAGACCATTATGGCTGCCTCAGCTCACCACAATATTTGTTTGAAAAACACATAATTGGTGGTAGAGAGAGACAGAACCTCTCATAGAAAAAAAAAAAGTTCTTTCAAATGCAAATTAACCAAAAGACATATTTTCCTTGGGTTTGGAAAATCACTCCAATATATGAAAAGCATAGTTTTTGTGAGGAAAAAAGTGCTGTACAGCCACCAGTTGAAAAGGCAATTACATTTCTGTACATTACTTTAACCATTAAGAAAAGTTAACTCCTGGCTCTGTAAGTCTTTAAGGACTTTATTAGCAGTTACTGACCTAAGTAGTCTTCAGTTCCCAGGTAGCAAAGTTTCTTTTCTTCTTCAGTGAAATGCTCATGTGGACACTGACAGCATTGTGTTACTGAATTGATCGGAAAAGAATATTGTTTCCAATCTTCTGATGGAAAGAAGTCAGAGAAAGGGAGAGAGAGAGAGACAGAGAGAGACAGAGAGAGAGGCAAAGCAAAATGCAGCCTAATGGAGCATTCTTCCTGGTTGGGAAAAAAAAAAAATAACGTAAATCCAGCATCTTGGAACGAGTTCAAACATAGCTTGACAGACTCCAAGAGAATTTACACTGAGCATGCTTAGCCTGCGCGGCTTGCATGAGACACTCTTAATGAATATTACTTCCTTCCCACTGGCTATTCCTGCTGGAAGTCCACACCCACCCACCCCTCTTTCAGAAGTCAGGAATTTAGCTTCAGCCAAAGTCCAGAAAACATGCTTATGTGGAGACAAGGCCTCACAGATCCATAAACTTTCAGGTTGTGACCTGCAGGGCAGCCTAACAAATAGAACATAGGGATGAATTTTTTTTTCTTTTGCCCTTGGTTATGTTCCCAGCTTTGTGCCTATCCTAAACTGCAGTTCCCTGGAGAAAAGAAAAACAGACAGCTTTCTTTCTAAAGAACATGCTGTCCTAAATGCCAGTAGAAAGGCCTTTCTCCATCAAGCTTCCAAACCCAGATCAGAATGAGGTTTATCTGCATCGCAAAATCCACCAAGATAATTTCTGACTTCTGGATAAAATACGATAAAATAAAATGAAATATAATTCCCGCCCAAAATAACAGTCTTTTTCTATAACATACTCATCAGTTTTCTAAGATACTACATAGCAATGCAATCGCTGGAAATATGTTTGAAATCCAGCTTTAACTCTAGATCTAAACATTGCACTAATAACCATTTAGGTCACACTGCACCATGGTTTTCTTTTTCAAACAATGCTTTCCTTTTCCCTAAATCTCTCTGTCATATTTAATGACAGAACACCTAAATTTCTACAAGTTTAAAAGTATATTACCCTTCTGACAATCTAAAACAAGATTGCTGCTCTGCAAAAAGAAATTAAAGGGGGAGGGTACAGATAACAAAGTAATGAGAAGACATTTTTTATTTTAAGAAGTAATAATAATATCCTGTTTATCCATCTGCTATTTCTAGGTATCTGATCACAAACTATAAATATTAAATAGTCATTTGAATGAAAGCACAAGCTACACATGCCCAGCTTATGTTCAAAAAGCAGCAATGTCAGAATGTTAAAAGACAACGCAAATTTTCTAAGTGTACAGTGAAATATGGTATTCACAAAGCCTGCCTGATTAGCATTGATTCCTTGGATTGATAAAAGGTGTTTCTATGTATCTGATAAGTAAATCCACTGCCTCTCCACGCCTGTAACACTTTAACGCAGTCATGTTGAGCTGCTATGATATATTCCCTTTATCTAAGATCCTTGTTGCATAAAACATTTCCTTACCCACCACTGAATAAATAAAAGTTTCTCAGACATATTTTCCTTCCTGTAATTATGAGGTTTTTGGAGCACTTAGGCATGGGGGTTGTTTTGTTTGTTTTTATGCTTTGCCTAAGGGAAGAATAAAGCTGAACCTACTCTCTAAGCGTGTTTATTTAGACTATTATGAGAACACACTAAGTTTTCAGCAGTTAGATGAAGCCTTAGAGACACTGGGTTTTGAAAGGCTAAACAATCCTCACACTGCCATGTAAGGTGAGGGTAAAATAAGGAGGACATTGTTAATTTGATTCAAAAAAATCACCTAAAGATCAGAAAGGCCCAGCACAGAGGGCTGAAATTCTTGGTCAAATCTAGTGACCTGACCTGTAGCCACTTTGCCTCCCTGCCTTCGGGGTGTATGTTTCTTTTGTCTCTATCCAGAAGCATGACACTCACCCTTGGATCAAAAGGCACAGTTCTAGGAAGTGCAGACCACAGTTATTTCAGCTTGGTTTTTCTTGTTGTTCATTCATTCATTCACACATGTATTCACTCATTTATTTTATTAGTATGTGTTTCAGTACATAATGTTTATATTCCTTGTGTGGTGTTGACATATGCACATAACACAACTGCATGTGCTTTTCATGCCCTTTCCTTCCATCTCTGGATCCCCTTCTCATTAGAGAAAGACCTATTTGAAAATACTGTATACAAAACTGATAGGGTCAGCTGGGCATGGTAGTGCACACCTATAATCCTAGCACTCAAGAGGCCAGGAGGAACTTCAAGGCCAGCCTGGACTACATAGTAAATTTAAAACCAACCTGGACTACATAGTGAGACCTTGTCTCAAAAAAGTAAAATAAAATAAGCAAAACTGAGAGGATCTTGACAGTGACATCACATTCACTCGTTCAATTATAAATCTTTGCTGTGCCCCTCCTATGTCACCCACTCTGGCTCTGCAATTTGAAGAGTGACTAAGATTGACAATGTTCTTACCCTCTGGGAACTTACATTCTAATGAAAAGATTTAAACTACAAGTTGG
>RJWT010028731.1:0-15132 GCA_004365215.1 Cuniculus paca | reverse complement strand
TCTGGACGTCTCGGGATGGGGACAGCGCTGCCGCTGCTGTCGCCGCCGCACTGGTGGATTGCACTAAGGGACACTGCAGGGAGGCCTGGAGGGCCGCCGCGGGGCGAGCGTCTCCCTGTGCATGACCCAGTGCGCGGAGGGCGGTCCGAGCGCCCGGCCCTGCTCTGGGGGTGGCAGGCGTGCCACACCTCGGGCGCCGGGTCAGGGGTGCCGCGCCGGAGCCGGGCACCCTCCCTCCGGCGGGGGAGGGGCGCGCGTCGGCGGGAGGGGGTGGGCTGGGCGGCAGGGCCCTCGGCTGCCCCGCCCACGGTGCTGCCGGCGACCAATGGGTGGCAGCGCCTGTCCACTCTCCAATCAGCGCGCTGGTTGGTGAGAGCCGGAGCCTGACGCCATTTTGGCGGGAGAAACAAGCGTGAGAGCCGTAGGCGGGGGCGTTGGCCAGGGGAAACCTGGAGTTTGACAGTAGAACCGGATGAGTCATCTTTTAACAAGTGTGGCCCGCCAGGTCGGGAGTTTATGAACGATTTTATACGAATTAAGGCTCAAGAGTGGAACTGACCAAAGGCAATCTATAAAATAATATCCCAAACATGAAATAGTAGAAATTGTATCATAAATTCCAGCATTCTTGGCAGAAACAGCAGTGGTGCTAACTGTATGCTCGCAATGAGGAGTTTGTCTTCACATCCCTTTTAATTAGTGACTGGTTTGTTATTAATACAATTAAGAAAAACGTTTAAGAGCAACAAATGCTGCAGACCTTTTAAGAATGGACCTATTTTAGGTGGCTTATTACCCAACTCTTTGGTGCTGGGGCTCGAACCCACTATTATCCCTTCCTAAAATTTTTGTCAGTGTTACATTTGTGATACTTTAGACACATTCGTCTTGGGAACTGGTATTCATATTAGATTTTGTCTCTTCCCCGTCTGTCTTCATTACCTAATGCTGGAAGTACTTAATATATCCTAGAGGACTTCCAAAGCAAAGAACTAGCTTCAGAAAGCACATTCTCAGGGCCAGGGGTATAGCTCAACTGCATAAAGCCCTCCTCTTCTGGTCCCAGATACCTTTAGTGTTTTTATTTCATTTCAACAAGTGGGAAAAAACAGAATTTTTAGTCTAGTGACATCTCTTTTTCCCAACAAGAACGGATAAATTTAGCAACTGCAAAAAGCAGAAAAGGTGTTATACACAGGTAAGTCAAATATAATGAAAAAACAAGACCCTGTTTCTTAGGTTTTGTCTATCAATTTTACATTCCAGTGGATGCTTTTAATAGTAGTACTTAGGACAGATCTTACTGCTGACTAGTTTTTTGAGTGGTTTTCTGAAAAGCTAAACAAATGAAAATTATTCAGAGATCAAAATTTTATTACACAGTCATATTACTTTTTATCAAAGAAATTTATTTGCATGTAAATAAACAGTTTTTATAATGTTTCGGGGGAAAAAATCCCACAGGTTTTGTCCACGTTCAAAAAAAAAAAAAAGAAAAAATCCCCAAGTATTTACAGAACGGCCATACACACAGAAAATCGAATTTGAGACTTTTTAGAAAAGACCCTCTCCACTGCTCCTGATGTACACTTTAAAACTCAAAATTTAAAACTCAGATCTTGTAGCTGAGCATGTTTCCCAACCTAGCCTCTGAGATTAAGTACTTCCTGCCCCTCAAAAAACTAACACAAGGGTAGAAATAAATGGGCAGGAGTCCGAGATGGAAATGAAGAAAGTGAGACTACCCAGGGATTGTGAGTAATGTTTCCTATGCTGACATCTGCTTTAAGTGACTCACTTGGATACTGCATGACTCACAGGCTCCCTGGAAGGGTTTCTTGTGAAAACTCATGATATTGCTGCACTAGATTTTCAGACCTAGGCCTGAGGAAGGAAAATCCTTTTGAAGAGTCACCAACCTCACGCCTGGCTTTGGCAATTATATCCTACTTCAGTTCCCCCCACCTGGCAATACTTGTTTTAAGACACACTGAATTTGAATCTGAAACTGTCATGTACATCAGAGCAGATTTTGACCAAGAACCCCTAACACGAAGCCCAAAGACGAGGAATCAGGTCAAACTAAAAATACGTAAGACACCAGCAGCAGAAGATAGGTAGAAGTTGACTTCACGTCTTTGCCGTCTTTTGAAACAGGAGAATGAGCACAATTAGACAGGAGGGAGGTGTCCCAGGCTTGGTTATTCTGCCTCTTCTCCTCCACCCTGTGAAGAAATGCAGTGCTCCCTGGTTCTCAGGCAGGGTGAAGCAGTTTAGCCCCGGCTCCCTGTTAAGCAAGTTCAGATGCTGGGTCAGAGTGGGGCGTGCCCATCGACAATTCAGGGGCTTATCCTTCATCCAGATCCTAACTCGGGATTCTCTGATCTGGGATGAAGACAGAAAGAGAGAAAAAGCTTCCCAGTTTACTCGTTTTGGTATTTGTGGGCTCTGCTTGGAGGAGCTGAGCCCCTGATACTGTGTAGTACATTCCCCACGTGATTTCCCCACCCGGAACAAACTTTAAAACCACAGAACTTTGAAAATTTTGTGCAGAAACCAAAGGGATAGGACTCCAAACTAGTTGACAAACTTGTGAGAAATCCAACCTGTTTGTATGTCTGAGAGGCTGCTACTGTATCAGCACCACAAGATAAAGCACTCTGGTGTCACCTTGCCCATGTCCTCCTCAGTGTCACCCAAGACATTTGACTCTCATACGGTAACTGATAACTTTTCTTGCTCCACTTTGCAATGTTTCGCTTCCTACTTCTTATTACCTTGAGACACAAAAGTGGTGGAGTTGTTGAGAGCTGATGACCAAAAAAGGAAGAACACTAGGGGATATGAGAGGCAGGAAAGAAAGCCAAAGCAGATATTCCAACCCTATACTAACTCCAACCTGCAGAAAGGGCTGAATATAGAAATCTTCCGTATCTGATGAAGTCACTCCACTTATGACACACACACACATCAATCACCTAGTGGTGTTTTTTGTTTTGTTTTTTTTTTTTTGTAATCCAGAAGAGTTGTGCTGGGGACTCTGCCCCGCTCCGCTGATAAGATCCTGAATGGAATCATCAGGAATGGCACAGTGCAGGTGTCAAAATCAAAGTAAGGCCGCAGAATTTTGAGAGGACCCTCCAAATACTGAGAACTTCCGTTGCACTCAAAACGGTCTCCTGGACTTCTATGTTTGTGAGAAAGGCTTCTCAGTGATGTCTTGCAGAATCCAGACTCAGACCGGTTTCTCCAAAAAGGTCCAATTGTGTTGCTACATAGTAGCAAGGGTTTATCTTCAAGCTCACCTAGCATTCCAGGTCCCCATTACTTCAAGTGAGCTTGAAAGTGTTTTAAGTGAACTATGGCTGCAAATTTTTTTACTATTTTATCCCAGGGAGCATACAGTGGAGTGATAAAAGTCTGAACTCCTCTTCCTTTTGACAAAGAGAAACAAAGAGCTCAGCTTTTAGGAATGGCATCAGTTCTCCTGCAAACTAAATGCTGGGATGTGGACTTTTGGCACATTGTGGAAACAGGAGAACTGTTAACTCTGTAATGGTTTTCATGCCACTGGGTCAGGAAGGCTGTCCCTTATTACATCTTACTGCATCTGAAAACATGTTTACATCCCAAAGAGCCACCCTAGCTTTAACAGGAAAAAACAGTATAAATCGATACCTCCACAGTGAAGTAACTCCTAATATTCCTATGTCTGAAACCTATGGAAAACTTCCTAAAAGAAAACATCAATTTGGTTTTTCTAGTTGACTCCAAAGGTGGGCTCCAACCTGCCTGGGCTTGATGCTGCCTATCAGCACAAGCTACAAGCGCCTATCACCAAGTAAGCCTCGTTCTTCCGACTCCCATTATTTTGAGCCCTAAACCTCATAGATTTATAAACAAATAAAAACAAACTTAAGCGTTAAAATATTACAAATAAATAGCTAAAATCTTCCCTCCCACAGTCACTCCTAAGAAGCAAACACCAAACATTGCTTAAGCATCCAAAATGACCCAAGCCCTTCATTTGCCCACGCCTCAAATGGACAATTACCCAAGCAGAGGTGAACCACCTTCATGCAAATGCATCAAGGGATGTATTGCTTTTTCGCTTGCTGCCCAGCCCTTCAAATGCATGCACTAAAATGAGTTTAAAACATGGCCTAAAAGTGGAAAAAGGGAGGAAAAATATATATGAATATTTCCCACAAAACTGTTTTCCCGCCCTTCCCTCTCCCACCCCTCCCCCTCCCATTCTTAAGCAAGTATTTTTTAAACATTTTCTTTCTGACAAAGGAGTAAGGAATTCTTGATAGCCAGAATCTAACCCTGTGGTCTCTTCAGTAGGGTCTGGATATATGTTTCTGAATTCACCCAGCTTGTCAAAGCCATGCTTTTTTGGATTCTTAAACATAGATCAGACCTGACTGATTCGTGCCTTGTGTTGGTTTACATATAAATTTATCAATAGTTTCTTCTCTGGCCACGTTTCTTTAGAAAACAAGGTTCCTAATTGCCAATCAAGGCCACATCCATAAGATCATCATCTTCCTCCCCAATCATAAAGTCAGGGCTGAGCCTTGAGGGCCTGTCTGCAGATAAGATTGTGTTACTTGTCATAGACAAGGACTGGTCTGAAGAGATGGGTGATTTGGACCAACTCTCTGGCTTGATGCTGTGAGACTTTTTTTTGTCTCTATCTTTGTCCCGGTCTCTGTCTTTGTCTTTGACTTTCTTCTTTTCCTTTTTGTGCTTCTTATGTTTCTCTGTGCTGTATTCTGGAAGTGGTCGGATGCCATCATCTGAACTGGGACTGTTTTGATAAGACTTCTCTGCTATGGAGGAACCCGACTCACTTTCACTGTCCAGGTTCTGGGGGGTATAGGCTGGTGACTTACTGTGGCTGGGAGAGCCACGTTCATGCTTTGGAGTGGAACCACTGATCAGTGGAGAGCCGTAGTTTTTGGAAGAGGTCATCTGTGGCCTGAGCCCTTCCCCACTACTTTCCCCAGGTTTCTGCAAAGTCACTTTGGCTTTAATGCTGGGGGAGCCACCATCATGCTTGCTAATGATAATTTTTGCCACACCTGTGCTCCCCACATTTTTTGACTCTGAGGTCTTCTTAGAAGAATCCACAGAGCCCCCAGAAGTAGAAACCTTTGATTTGTCTTTATCACTTTTCTCACGCTTGCCCTGGAACTCTCCTCCCGACATGTTATGTTTGGAGGACATGAGATGGCTAGAATTGGTGCTCACTCCCATCTGACCATCCATTGCATCTTCACCCCCAGGACCACTGGTGACAACCCCGTGCTTCAGTTTATCTATGACAGCTGTTAAGGATGGCTTTTTATTTCTGCTGGGAGATTTCCCTTTGGAACTCCCATGCTGGTTTTGAGATGACATGGAAGAGCCACTCGAGGAAAATGAGGATGATGATGCTGTACAAGAATTAGATGATGGAGGAGTTTTCTGGGACAATGAGCCTGAGGATCCTAACCCTGAAGATGACTTCATGCCAGAGCCTGAACCAGTTCCAGGCATGTGAGAACCACCAGAACCTGAAGTGATAGGGGACTTGGCTTTTGAGGTTGGAGGAGTCCCAGGAACAGGCTTCATTGGAGAGGCCAGCTTGTCAGAGCCTCCAGGAGGCCTTGAATGTGAAGGGGAGATGTTTGGTTTACTTAAAGGGTTCATAAGTGACGATGGCTTGCCTTGCGGTTTCATCTTGGTGCTGCCAGAGCCACTGCTCAGTCCGTGCTTGGTAATAGGAGACGAGCTTGGCTTCCCTCCAGACTGGGATGAATTTTTGGACTGACTTGATCCTGAAGACCCTTGACTGGAATAGACACTGCTTGTTAGCTTGGAGCTGGATGAGCCTTCTGATTTACTGCTTTTGATTTTGCCTGAGGTGGAAGCAGAAGATGAGGAAGAGGAGGAGGAAGAATGGCTGTGATGGCTTTTACTGCCTGAGGAAGACACAGAACCACTGCTGGTATACTGACTGTGAGAGGAGGGCTTGCCCACCATCACTGTTCCCTTAGGGATCTGAATAGTGATTTTGGGAATAGGTGGTGTGGCAACACCCGGGGGTGTCTGAGACCTTCCTGAACTGCCTGGAGATTTGGACCCACCTGTACTGGTGGGTGGCGTGAAAGGTCGATTAGAAGAACTGTGAGATGGAGATTTGCCCTCAGTGTCCGCCTTCTTCCTCTTGGGAGGCTTATCCTTGCTTTTCCCATCATTAGAAGGGGTCCGGCTGCGCTTTCCTGGCTTGCTGTCTAATCCTGGACCTGACAGACTGCTATTGCTGGTGCCATTGCCTTCCTTTATCCTCTTAGGAGTCTTTTCTTTGCCTAAGTCTCCGGTAGTTAATAAAGGACTCTGGCTACCACTGTGATGCTCCATGAGCTCTGCAGGTCCCAAAGCCTTACCAGCGACGGATAGAATACTGAAATCAACTGTGTCAGCCTGGGTATTGCCTTTAAATTTTGTCTCCCCATTATCACCTCCAAGCATTGGTACCCCCAGTGTATTTAGTGCCTGAGAAGCAAATCCTTTGAAATCATCATTATCCCCACTTTGGCTGCTTTCATCAAAATACTCTTCTCCAAAACCACTTTGGCTCTGACTATTCAATAAATCAGGATTGAAATCTACTCCATCAGGAAAGAAATGGTTGGAAGGCGAGTCACTACTGGGGCTTCCAGCAGCATCTGCAATAAGGTCGGCTGGGTCAGTGTATGGATTTTCATTATTATTAGTTTGAAAGACATCAGAGTCAAACAGGGCACTCTGAGAATGCCCAGAACTCGAAGAATCTCGTACAGGGGTACCGATGGGAGGGCAATCGTCACTAGTGCTGGGAAGCTTAGAGGCTTCTTCTGCAATATCGGAAAGTATATCAGTTACATCTGGGCCAATGCTGTCTGAACTGGATAGGCGGACCATCCTCTGAATACTGGGTTGGGGATGAGGTACTGCTTGTGGGTAAGTTGTTGGGGGAGTGCTACACTGGCTTGGAGCTGGAGTGATGTGTGGTGTATCCAGCGTGTCAGCTGTCATATTGACATCAAAGATAGGGTTCTGTGAGTCAACATCCATTGAAAACAGCTCCCTCTGAAAGTCATCTTCAGTCTGGTGCTTTGGTTTGTCAGGTGGTAATCTTGATGACTTCTTCTTCTTGGTCTTGTTGCTCCCCGAGCACATATCCATCCGGGGTGAGCCAGAAGAGGAGTTCTGCCTTTCTAAAGGGCTGCTTCCATAAAGGGTTGAGAAATCCTGGGCAGGATTATCTTTAAGAAGGTTCATGAGCATCGGGTGGTTCTTGGTGTTGCCGGCCATCGAAGAGACAGGTGGCGGCGTGTGATGAGGAGGGGTCGGACTCGAGCCAATGGTAGACCCCCCGTTCCCTGTGATTTGCAACAAACTGGTAAGAATTGGGTTCTGAGATACCTTGCTGAAGTCCTCCCCATGGCCCACCGACTCATGCCGATCTTTGATGCTCATGCTCATATTAAACAAGGTGGTAATGGGACCCCCCGGAAAGGTGTTGGTTGGTGTAGTGGTACCACTCATTGGGTTGTTGCCTGTGGTCATGCCATACCCTGGGCTGCTAGCCGGGGGCAGGTTCTTTTTCACCATGTCTTCAACTGTTTCTGCAATGAGGGACAGTGCTGGGGTGTCAGCCTGAATGGTTTCAGCCTTCCTCCGAATAGCCCTCATCGTCACAGGGATGGACATACACCTGTAACGTAAAATGAAAAAGTCATGGTGAACACTACATTAGGTGCTAAATGAAACCCACTTTTCATCTGGGAAAACAAATGAAGGTTCTGGTTGTAGCTCGGTTTAGATGAGCCATCACAAGTTTGCAGTAAGCAGTTTTCAGGTCAGGGCGTAATCTGTAAGGTAAGAGTAGCCGAAGCAAATGCCAAAGCGTTGGGCACACCCATTCTAGAAAGAAGCTGGCTAGTAGGCAACTGTTCACTTCTTATGAAACACACACCAGAAGCTAGCCATGAACAAGGACCAAAGAATCAGATTTCATTTTGAAGTAAAAGAAAACTGGTAATAATGAAATTCAGTACAATAAATCTTTTGAGCTAATTAATGGGATACATATCAGATTTTACTAATGAACCACTCAAAAATCTCTTGACTTTTTAAGTTCTAAACCTTAACAGCTTACATCACCCCAAAGGTAACCATTGCGAAAAGTCCTACTGCCATTAGGACTAATGTTTATTTTGAGGGAAGGCACTTTTTTTTTTTTTTTTAAAGACAGAGTCTTGCTATGTAGCTCTGGCTAGCTTTGACCTCACTTTGTAACCATGGCTGAACTCAAATTCATGGCAATCCTCCTGCCTCAGCCTCCAGAGTGCTGGAATTACAGGTGTGTACCACCAAGCCCAGTTCAGGAAAGGAACTTTTTTGTTCGTTTTAGAGACGGGGTTTCACTATGTAGTTCAGGCTGGCCTGGAACTTGTAGCAATCCTCCTGCCTCTGCCTCCCGTGTGCTGGGATTACAGTCATGTGCCACCATGCCAGGTCAGGGTAGGCACTTTTTATCTTCACAACAGATTTGAATATATATTTGAAAACATCGAATTTTTTCTTATTGAGCCAGACAGTAATATTTCTGGCTTTGTAGGTCATAGGTGTTCTAAATATTCTGCCATCTTAGCTTGAATGCTGCAATAGACAGTGTTCCTATAAAATTGAGTCCCGTAATAGGCTGTCCCCGCCCAAAAGGCTGCCAGCTGCCGCTTTAGAAAACTCTCAGTATTACATATTAATGCTTCTAGGAAGCTGACCAGCCTAAGTATCTTTCCACGTCCTGCACACAACATGGTATATTTGTTCAAAAGCAGCGAAAGAGACATGTACAAAAAGTTTGCATCAGATTTAAGCTCTTCCCACCTTCCATTACCCTAATGTCAGGTCTGAAGTTACCTACCTGACTTAATACTTGATAGTGGTTTTAAAAAAACCAAGGTTCAAAGAGAAACCACCAACAGAGTGAAGAGACAACCCACAGTGTGGGAGACAACGTTCGTCAGCTGTTCCTCAAAGGATTACTATCGAGAACATATAAAGAACTCAAAAAAGTCAGTCCTCCCAGATTTAAAGACCCAATCCAAAAATGGGTATCTGCGATGAATACCTACTTCTCAGATGAAGAAATAAAAAAACCAAGGTTCAGATCACATTTGAATCCAAAAGCAGAAGAGAATCAATTCAAAACAATGACTAAGTGCGTTTCTCGTTTATTTCCAATTCACTGTAATACTGAAAACAATATACTTTATACACCCCTTAGCGGGATGCTGGTGGAAAAGTGTCAGTGCTACCTTTGAACAACTTTGGCAATGAAGTCATCTGTGCAGATGAGTGCATCTGACACGCCCTTGTAGAGTTTACAGCTCACATGTGTTGAGTCCTGCACATCCATTACCACTGAAAGACAAAATACAGGGGAGCCATTTGAGACGGATTCTAAAACAGACACAGGGAACATCCATCTATCCTGAGCGAGGTGTGAACCACCCACACAACTCACCACACACCAGGGAGTCATTCACAGGGTGCTGAAAAGATACACTGAAACGGGACTCTGAGAGAGGACACACTTCAAACTGGAGAAGCCCAGGAGAATCTAGAAGTCAAAGAAAACCATAACACAATTAGCCAAATATAAGACAGGAGACAAAGTAATAATCCTGAAATATACAGAATGAAATTATTTTTCTCCCTTCTTAGAGACTAAACTCCATCCTTCTGCCACACACAAAAAACTCAGCCATCCACAGATGACAGAAAGAATTAGTTTATTACAAATCTCTCCAGAATAAAAAAGTAACTACAAAAAAAAATGTAACTGCAGTTTTAGTTTTCTAAGAGAAAGACAAATAATACCTACATTCTTTTGTCTTTCTTCCTTGGTGGTTCTACAGACTGAACCCAGGGACTTCACACTGAGCTATATCTCAAGCCCTTCGAAAATTTTTATTTGGAAACGAAGTCTCACAAAGTTGCTGTTGCCCAGACTGGGCTTGAACTTGTGATCCTCCTCCCTCAGCCTCTCACAGAACTGAGATTACAGATATGAATCCTCACATCCCTCTAGTTTTTTGTATTTATCATTGGTTTTTGGGATAGTATGGATTGAACCCAGGGCCTTGTGCATGCTAGATAAGCACTCTACCACTGAACTATATCCCCAACCCCAGTCCTTAAGCTGAATATATTTTCTTGGGGAAAATCAAACAGTTCTGTTGGATTAGCTCTGTAACAACCCAATGAAAACTCATTTTTGAATGCCCCAAAGGCCAGTTATGGTAGCAACACCTGAAAGCCCAGCATTCAGGAGGTTGAGGCAGGAGGATCACCATAAGATCAAGGCCAGCCTGGGCACCATAGTGAATTCAAGGCCAGCCTGAACTGCATAGCATGACCCTGTCTCAAAGAACCAGAATAAATGAATGAATGAATGAATGAATGAATGAATACCACAAACTCATCTGGAGACATCTCATAGGAAAAAACTCACAAAATAAAAGAATAAATCTGGCTGGGGATCTAGCTCAGCGGTCTAAGTGCCTGCCTGGCAAGCGCAAGGTCGTGAGTTCAATCCCCGGTGCCGCAAAAAAAAAAATAAAAAAATAAAAAAAAGAATAAATCTGCTTGCATACACTGTTACTAATTCAGCTCTTGAAAATCTCTCCTTTTGAAACTGATTGTTATTCTCATGAAAGATCTATTTATTTTCCCTGTTTACTCTTATTACCATTTACACTGATATGTATTGGTTACTGGAATGTTAAGGCAAAAATATTAACAGTGACCAGTAAAGCAGCCCAAATTTAGCCAGGTGTGGTGGCTCACACCTGTAATCCCAGCACTCGGGAGGCTGAAACAGGCGGATCCTTGTGAGTTCGAGACCAGCCTGGGCTACAAAGTGAGCTCAAGGCCAGCCTGAACGGCATAGTGAGACGCGGTCTCAAAAACAGGGCTGGGGATCTAGCTCAGCGGTCTAAGCGCCTGCCTGGCAAGCACAAGGTCATGAGTTCAATCGCCGGTGCCGCAAAAAAAAAAAACAAAAAACGGACCAAATTTACATCAAAGCTACTAACAGTCAACTGTGTTTGAAAAACATTAGCTTTCCAAAGGGCTGGGGATTTAACTCAGCAGCCTAAGCGCCTGCCTGGCATGTGTGAGGTTGTGAGTTCGATCCCCAGTGCTGCAAAAAAAAAAAGAAAAAGAAAAAAAAAAAACATTAGCTTTCCAGGCCAGGAGTGGTGGCACATGCCTATAATCCCAGCAGTTGAGGAGATTGAGGCAGGAGGATCACCTCGAGTTCAAGGCCAGTGAGCTCAAGGGCACCCTGAACTACACAGCAATAACTTGTCTCAAAACAAACAAAAACAAAAGAAAAACATTAGTTTTCCAGAATCCTGGGAGGAAAAAGGGCATAAGTCTCACCTTTTTAAAGGCATATATTTAACTTTCCATCAATAAATGAGAGAAAATGTAATACTACGACTACAGCTAAAAATCACTGTCCTAATAATCTGAGATTTAGTTAGCAAAAAATTATCTTTCTTTTTTCTTTTTCGGTACCGGGGATCAAACTCATGACCTTGTGCTTGCCAGGCAGGCACTTATGCCACTGAGCTAAATCCCCAGCCCAGAAAATTATCTTACCAAAAAAAAAAAAAAAAGAAATCACCTCTCATTGTAAGTCCTACCTTATATATACCTGATGCAAGGTACATATTATGTTTAGAAAAAGAATTAAGTCCACTGCAAAGAACAGTGGTTCCCAAATACCTACTGGGACAGGTTGGTTTTGTCAAAATAATTTCTGGAGATTACACTAGATTTCCTGACTTTCCACATAAAGACTCTTTTTCTTTCCCTGAAGTACTGGAGATTAAGCTCAGGGCCTTTGCTATAAACTATATCCCTACTCCTTTTTTATTTTTGAGTTTCTAGCTAATTCATGTAAGCTGGTCTCAAACTTGTGATCCTTCTGCCTCAGTCTCCTCAACTGCTGGGATTACAGGTATGTTTCACCACGCAGCTCCCGTTCAATTTCTAATTCAGTTCTTCGTGTAAAAATCAAGCAGCTGCAGTTTTTAAAGGCTCCCAAATTAGAGAACTACTGGATCAGTTCTTCTCTTCAAGTGAGTATATTAAAAGAAAGTACCTTCTTTCAAAATAGTTCTTTTGACACAGCTTCCAATTAAGGTGTTATAGGCCACTTGGTGTCTGATCATGTTCAGAATGAGAGGAACTCGGCCAGGGTGCTGAAAGGTGATTTTGCTAACAAGTGTTCCCTGGAGACTTCGGCCATCTGGAAGGGGAGCATCCTTGTTGAGGAAATAGCAGTGCTGCTGACCTGGAAGAGCCTAGGCAAAAAGACACAACATGAGTGCCACTGACTTAGCCACTCTGCTCCACCCACAAACTATCCATCAATACACCACTCTACTTTAAAAAGTCCCAAAATTTATGGGATATAATGAAACTGCACAGTATCCAAATAGTGATATTATAAACATGTTATTCACTGGGCTGAAAAGATGTCTGTAGTAAATGCTCTGTGCTGGTGGATTCCTGGCTTGGCTAACACAAAAATTACTGCAGAGCCGGGCCTGGTGGTTCACGCCTATAACCCCAGCACTCAGGAGGCTGAGACAGGAGGATCGTTATGAGTTTGAGACCAGCCTGGGCTACAAAGTGAGCTCAAGGTCAGCCTGAACAGCACAGAGACCCTGTCTCAAAAAGACAAGGGCCAGAGATTTAGCTCATTGGCGTAAGCACTTGCCTTGAGTTTGATCCCCAGTGCCGAGAAACAGAAAAAAAATTGCTGCAGAAATTTGTATTAATATAATCTTAGCTGCTAAGAAGGCTAAGGCAGGAGGATCTGAAGTTCAGAGCCAGCCTAGGAAACATAGTGATACCCTGTCTCAAAATAAAATTTAAAAAGGACTAAGCACCATGAAGCTCTGGTTCAATACCCAGTATGGTAGGGTTTTAAAAAAAAAAAAGCTCCTAAGCCACACATACAAAATGCACTGTTAGTAAAGTATCCTATATACTGCAAAGTAGCCAGAACTTATAAACTACTATGTTAGTCTAGACTGTCATCAAACATTCCAAAAAATTTAAGACGAGATGAGGTTTTGGGGCCTTTCACAATTGATTCATCTCAGCATCTTGTTTTCTGAATGTACCTTGAGAACTTTTCCAATTATAAAAGTCATGGTACTTCTAATAAAATTTTACATGAAAAAAATAATAAGAATGAAAGTATTTGAAAGAAACAGTAAGAATTCAATAAAAAAAAAAAGGAAAAAGAAAAATGAATTTGTATGTGAGCATGCTTGTGTAACTGGGGATTCAAACCAGGGCCTTCTATACGCTAGGCAAGTATTCTACCACTGAGATACAGCCCCACCCCAAGAACTGTTAACATCTGTTTATTCTCTTTGTGGGCTTCAATTCATATTCTAGATTCTTCCTTGGTTCAGGGGACCCACTTCCTTCCTTCTTGTCCTCTCCACGATGTTATATTCCAGCATCTGAACTGTTTCTCTCAGAGAGACTATTTACTCTGCTGTTTACTGTTCCGCCATCTTTAGTTCTTCCTTTGTTAACATCTGTTTATAAGCTTGTAAACATTCAGAACACCATTAAAACCTTTAGCTCTTTGAGAAATTCAGCAAAAGGAAAAGAAAAATTTCAACTTTCAACTTTCAAAAAGTCATGCCCTATTGCTTACATGTCAGAGATTTTAACTTCTTGCTTGACTGAGGGAATACGACATAATTTTAAAGAAACTTATCTGACCTAAGTAATGCTAAAAAGGAAGATTTTGAACTTAGGCCCAAACTTAACCTACAACATTTTAGCTCCACCAAGGCTTCACTTACAGCATAAAATCGCATGTTGTGATTCAAAGGTATGGGATCAGGATCCTTTGACAGCTCAAACTGAGTGATCAATTCATAGAGGGGGACATAAGTTGGCTGACTTTCAAACAATGGAATTCCTATAAAAAGAAGGGTTAGTATCGTTATCTCATTAAATTCAAAACATTGAAAAACTGATTTTCCCATCATGATTTTTTCATTTATTCATTCATTTCTTAAAAATGTACTTACTAAACATTTACTAATCATAAAACACCACAGCATCTATACCTGTGAATACATTTTTGGTGCCCACAAGACTGTAATTTGACTGGGATAATTTTCCCCTGTTCACTTTTATATTCACGCTTGGTACTCAAAACTTCTTTTGTCTGTCTGTGTGGTGCTCAAAACTTAACTGCATTAAAACATGTTTGGTCAACACTTTAAAAAAACAAATAACAAAACTCACCTGTGCAGTTCTGTAGCTTCTGAACAAATGCTCTGGATACTGGAATTGGCTGAGGAAATTTCAAAAAGAAACAGGCAGGAAGATCAACACTGTTGGCACTGGTGATTGCGGAGAAGGAAGGGGTCCTTCAAAAAAACAGAGAAATGGCTGCATGTTGGCTGGACTGAAAAGAAGCAGACATCTAGATATTACACAGACACATGCACACAGTCTATCACAAGTTCACTCTTAGAATTTCCTTCCAACAAGTCCCAAATATACTATTTTGTTAATTGCTCAAGTATTTATTTCCATATTTATCTTAGGACTGGGGGGTACACAGGCTTAGCCTGCAGAAGGCCCTATGTTAAATCACTATCACCAAGACAAACAACAATAAAAAACACATTTATTTAGAGGAGAGGATGTGTTCTACAAGCAGACGTCAGAAAAGGGATATTCAAGTAGACTCTCAGTAAGAACAAATGAATGGACAAAAGAAAAAGCTAACAACTTCCAGCAAGTTAAAAAGGTGAAGAGCCAGGTGAAGTATTTGTTTCACACTGGCCTTTAAGTAAAAAAATTAACTTTGCAATTCTAAAATTATGTGTAACTTACCATTTGTTGTCAGCTGGATGTGACCCCATAATCAATGGTGCAATTGGAAGTTTATACATGGCAGATGTCCCTTCAATTGTCACTGATGCATTCATGCCCAAAGATCGAGGAACTGGGAGTAGGAAAGAAAAAGGGTCTTCAAAG
>RJWT010028730.1:0-15119 GCA_004365215.1 Cuniculus paca | reverse complement strand
ACCGGGGATTGAACTCAAGACCTTGTGCTTGCCAGGTAGGTGCTTAGACCGCTGAGCTAGATCCCCAGCCCTGTTTTTTGAGACAGGGTCTCACTATGCCATTCAGGCTGGCCTTGAGCTCACTTTGTAGCCCAGGCTGGTCTCGAACTCACAACAATCCGCCTGTCTCAGCCTCCCGAGTGCTGGGATTACAGGCGTGAGCCACCACGCCCGGCTCACTTGTTAGTTCTTAAAGTACCTTTCTTACCACAATTTACAAATAAGAAAAGTGATATTGGATTTAAATCATAGAGATCAAACACTAAGATTCTGGATTTAGTCTAGGTTTTATATTTTTCACTTTTGTCATCAGCAAGGTATTTAATAAATTTAACCATTTTAGTTTTATTCTATGTAAGACACCCTTCCTTGTTAGTGGAGAATTGGTTCCAAGATCATCTGTGGATGCCAAGGTCTACAGCTGCTCAAGTGCCTTATAAAAAATGTTATAGTATTTGCATAAATTAAAAAATTAACAACATTAAAAATATTTATTTCTTACTATACTATAAGTCAGCAAGATAAAGGGATATATTTTATTCTATATCTAATGTATGGTTTATATAATATAATCAATATTATATATAATAATCTCTGTATTATAGTCTATTACATATGAAAATCTTCATAAATATACATATACATATTTATAAAATAAATAATATATGATTTAAAAAGCATAATAGAAAGTCTCATAGAAAAAAGCATAATAGAAATTTACCTATGCACATTGTTAAGTATACTTTGATTTCCCATTATTTATAATACCTAAAAAAGGTAAATGTTACATAAGCACTTTATTATATTGTGCTGTTTGGAGAAAAACATCTATACACGTTCAATACAAACACAATTTTTCAGCATTTTTTCAGTTTGTAGTGCTTTGAATTTACAGATTCAGAAAGGTGGACTGTCATGGGATTTAGGTACTAAGTTCACTTAAGGTTTACTGTGGAGTCGATTTAACAAAAAAAATGATATCTACAAGTAATAGAACTGAAACAAGTTAAATACATTTACTTATGATGATATGGTTAATCATTAGTTGAGGAAGGTTATCCTCCCTTTCCTAATGACATGTTAATTATCTGGACTTTCTATTATGCTTCTTTAATCATATATTATTTATTATATAAATAAGTATAAGTATTTTTATAGATGATAGAGTATAATATAGGATTGTTATTAACATATTGATCATATAAACTATACATTAGATATAGAATAAAATGCACCCCTTTATCTTATAATATAATAAAAATACATATTTTTAATGTTATTGATAAATGTGTAATAAGTTATGTATGTAAGACAGTAGTAAAACAAACTTATTTCTTGTAAAACTGTAATGTGGAGCAACTGGACTGGGCAGTGTATAAATCAGCAAAGTTTCTCTCAGGAAATACTGTTTAAGCAGAAAGCTGAAGGATGAGAACCCATTATCTGAAAAAACTGAAAAGTAGAGTGTATTGGGCAACAGAAAGATCTACTATACAAGGAGAGTGCCAGACATAATGATATTAACTCAACGTGTGACCTGGAAGACCAGTTGTACTTGAGAATTAGGAACGAAGTGGTGCTAACTCAAGACAAATCTTCAATCTACAGAGGCATAAGACAGATGTTTTTACAATAGCATAAGATCTGACCTGTTCATGGCAATTAATGCCTCTCAAGTGACTTCTTATTCTTACTTCTAGTTCCTATTAAATATCATGTTATGACAGAAGCATGAATCCTTGAATATAGTAACCTGCCAGTTTGGAAACACTATTTATCTAAACTGATATCCCTGACATGCCTAAACCTGCACATTCCAATACTAGCAAATATAATTTTTTACATTCTTATTATGCATCACACAATGTTCCAAGTATTTTACTTGTATTACCTCAGTCTGTCCAGGAGCCATATAACAGCTTCTGTTATTATCCTCACAAATTACAAGTGATTAGATATCTTGTGTGATGTCACACAGCTAATAAATGACTAAACCAGGATTTGAGCCCGGATAATCCAGAGCTATCCGCATAACATGGTATGGTGCTATAAGACATTTCCATGATCCCAGATATGCTAATGGACAATAAGCTGATAGGAGATAATTACTCTCATAAGCATAAATAAATCACTCCAAGTATAAATTATAAATTGAGTTTCAGGATAATCTAGTAATGAATAGCTATGATGCCCTAACATGAATGCTTTGAAAAGGGTGATTACTCTGTCTGAATAAAGGTTTTGGAAAATGATTGACAGGACTCTGGAAAGGAGCATGGACCCTTCAGTACAATGCATCCACTTTTAAAGATCAGTGAGGCAGGGTCTTCCCAAACAGCTTTGAGGTTTCTTTGGATATGAAAGTGATAGGACATACTGGTGGGTGGATGACTGAGAAAAAGGATTCTATCAATGTTCAAGCAAAATTTTCATGAGCATCCAGATCATGATGAAAACATTCGTGGAGGCTGAGAACATGGGAAGGGTTGCAGATGTGGCAGGAAAAGGTAATGATTTTGATTGTGTTAACTTAGTGATACTATGGGTCTGCAAGTGGGGTTGGCTCACTGGAAATATGTGTCTAAAATTCAAGATGCCAATAGAGGCTAAACTGATCACTCAGGAACTTGTCAATATGGAGGTGGTGATGAAATATAAATGAAGAAATAACATCCCCTGAAAGAGTATAATGATTGAAGGTATATGTGTAAATTTCGCATTCTCTCTGGTGTGTAAACCTGAAAGTGTAAATAAGAATCAAAACATGTAATAGATAGCGTGAAATAGGCAGAAATTGCTAAAATGGAAAAGGGAACTAAGAAAGAGGAGAGGAAAAGGAAGGAAAGGAAAAGAAAAGAAGGAAAAAATTGAAACAAATCTTTGTAAATAAGGAGGGGGAAAGGGGAAGAGGGGTTGAAGGGAGGGGAGAGGGATGGGGAAAAAGAATCAAGATATGTCATGTACAGGTACAAATTCCCTATGATGAACATCATCATTATGTATAGCTAAGTGGTACTAATAAACGCAATAATGTAAAAGAAGCCATGGGGAGAAACAATATCTAAAGAATATGAACATGTGATGAGTTTTGTACAAGTGAAAAGAAATTGAACAGAGAGATTAGAGGAAAACTAGTAAGGAACAATGTCTTAGAAATTAAAGAAGGAGAGATTTTATTTGAAAAATATTGCTTTGAAACATATAAATTTCGACATCACTACAAAAATGTTTATATGGAACATAAAGGACTGCTCAAATGATTTAGCAATGCTTAAAGCCCAATTTTAATATTGTTGGGTGGTCGACATACAACACTTTCTATTCAGGTTCATATAAAAAGTCAGTATCAAAAAGCTGTTTGAAAGTATAACTGCACCCTACATCTTAACATCCCTTTGAAGGTATTTTTTTGTAAGGATGTCACCATATTGATATCAGTGAAAGCTGGTGGAATTTCTTTAGTTCTCCATTTTTTGAGACAGGTCTGTCTCAGCCTGGAAGAGATGATACACAATAGAAAACTGCTTCGATTGTGTTTAATGTTTTTGTTGGCCTGGTCTTTTTATGTTCTTAAAAAGGATCTATGACCCAGACACCACCTGTCACTTTGAGATGTCAGTAAAGATGACACCTCTTTTTAAAATTATTTTCCTTGACAACTCTGAAAGAGAAGTGGCAACTTCTTCAAATGTAAGCATTTCCTGCACGTGGCTGTATTAGTTCATTTATCATTTTATTTTATTGTTCACTAAATACTTATAAAGTACATGATGTTTTATGCATTATGTGAGAACTAGAAACACAAAATGAACCAAACATAAATTTCAATTTAATTGATGGAGAATGGTAAAACCTATGACCAGAAAGGGCTTATCATGTATTAATGTGTTTGTATCTCATTTATAACTGGCACCATGAGAGTCTAGATTTATAATAACTACACTTAGATAGTCCCTGCTCCTCAGAAATACAGAATCTTGGTTTTAGTTGTGGTCCTCCTGCATTTACTTCTCTGTATCCTTTCACCTTGAGCTTTCCTTCCATCTGGAGGGATAGATTGATTTCTATAGCACGTCTGAATTGAAATGTTCTATGTTGCCCTTCAATTTACTATGCCAAAATCCTTCCCTGTTAAAGAGAAGTAGAAGGAGGTCAATATTAACCAAGTTTCAAATAGCAGGATTGGCTTCCTTGCATACAGAAGTTAAAGAGTTAATACTAAAGAAAAGCAGAGCACAAGCAAAATCAAAGAGGCAGCTGAAAAAAATTATAGACGACTAGTGAACTTCAGGGTTCATATCCTAGATAAAGAAACTAAATTTAAAATCTGCAATTCAGTTCTGGTAAGAATAGATTGAGAATAGAGGAAGGATTAATTCAGGATGGAAACAGAGTTATTTGTGTAAAAACAATAGAAGGCATTTGCCAACCTTTAGGAACAACTGGTACATGCTGAATGGAGGCAGCAGATGGCTTGAACTGCCAGGAGTCTGGTGGATGAAAAGAGGTTGACTATGCATTTACACTTTCTTTCTCTTAAATATCTTTCTATTAATGATATACAATTGATATTGTTGATAAAATCATCCATTCACTAGCTCTACTGCTATTGGGTTAGGGTTTGCTTAATGAATAACCATTTATTGGCAGTTCTTTAATTTGTAAAGGCAGACTTCATTGTATATCAGGGTTGGAGAAGAATCCCAAATATAAGTTATATAAATCATATAGTCAACTCTAGTGACATGTGCTTGCTGGGTATGAATGGTGCTCTTGGAATTAGCTCGTGATGGTCTGGACATTGGTGAGATTTTGTAGTATGGCTTCTCGCAGTCCTCAGTCATTCCTGGTATGCTATGAGGCAGGCTGGAGGGAAAAAAATTCTTTTTCTTCTCAATGTTTTGAGCCTATTGTTTCTCACTTTTTATTGATGATTATTCCTAATTTTTAGCACTCCAAAAGCTGTTGTCTCTATCTCTACCACAATGAGCAAAAATATTGATACATACACTTGTGTCCACATTTAATTATGTATTTATGGATTAAATAATACATACTTAATCATTCAAGTAGATTATGCTACAAGCCTTTTATCAAAGGTATGCATTATTGCAATTGTATCAGTTCACAAAAACAGGAATGTGCAAGTAACCTTTTAATATTAAAAATATATTAAATCCTAATAAATTCATTTTTATAGAGTTTCGTGGTAGTGCACCTTGGCACTTGTGACTGTTTTGTTGTGTGCTGCCCAACGAGGTCATTTAATTCTGAGGTAGTATATTACTGCTCCCCATTCTTCACTTTATATTAAACATGCTTCTTCATTTATAATTCAAGTTACACTCCAAAAATTCTTAGATATGAATAAGAATCCAGTTCTCTATATTTAATAGTTTTTTGCAGGCATATATAAAACTAGAGTGTGTAAATATAGGGGTGAAAATAAGAGAAAAATGCAGACCAATAGGAATTCGATATTGTAATAATTTACTAAAGTCAAGTGAAGAAAAGTGACGGGGTAGAAGAATGATTCTAAAATCAGGTCTTCACAATTTGAATAGTGGAAATAAATGTTGTTTTGTAAGCTTACATCCAGATACCTGAAAGTTACCAGCCAACTACAATAGTGGGTTCATTCTTGCCTATCTACCACTTGAGATCAGCTAGATAGATAGAAATCAAGGCTAAATTCTATATATTCTAAACATTCAAGGTTTCAGTTAGCAAACTCATGGTTGCCTGGATTATTTAAATGGTAGACTGGCAACAGATAATATATGGGCCCAGGCCAGGGAACTCCATGGGGGAAAAAAAATTAATTGGAAAAGATGTTAGGTTTGGAAAGCCAAGCTAAACTTTATCTTGTTTCATTCACTAACATCAAATAGTCTTATTAGCTTTTGACTTTTTTATAGTTACAACTTTTCTTAAAAAACAGTAGGATGGTGACACAAATAACATCAATTTATAGAAAGAGATGAGTCAGTGAAGCCGTTGTTTCATTTCCAGTTTGCTTTGGTATGCAATGAAATGAGAATTTTCCCAGGCTGGTGTCAAAAGGGAGTAGGGACCCTGCTTGAGAAATCCACACAGGCCCAACTTCTCATTGCCATTTCTCTGATAATCAAGATCCTTCCTTCTCAATGGCTTTGTGCTTTCAATTAAATAAAAACTCCGTTATTAAAGAAAGCAGTGTTTTTTTTAAATCTCATTCACTGGGGATAGCCTTTCCTTTGTAATTATGCCTTATGCTTTTAATCTATTATTACTTTAGTGAAACAGAGTGTTTTCCCTGGAATACTAAAAAGTAAAGATGATTTTTTTAATAATTACATAACTCTTAGTTTGAAAGTAATAAAAAATTTTCAGAAATTTTATTGGATGGTTTTATACAGCTCTCACAGTGTAACTTTCTTGGAAACAGAAATATGGCAATGATGTTTTAGATCTATATATTCTTATCAAGCCATCTGGTTCAAAAACTTGAGTGTGGATAGATTTCACCAAAAGAAAAGTAGCGTTTAGCTAGGTTAAGTGTCAAATTGCTGGCTCACAATGTATAAAAGTCAATATGTACCAAGTCATATTAGTGAATTTCATCTACACTGGTAGAAGGTTGTTGAACTCAATTACAGAAATGTGCAGAACTCTATTTGATGTGTGAAGAGGTTAGAGGACCACAATCAATTAAAAGCAACACATGTATATCCTGTTCTGGGAAAACAGTTGTTATAATATCGCTTGTTCTGTTACTGTTTTTTTTCTTAGAGTTTTCCTGTGAACATAGAAGAACAAAGAGTTTAATAATTCCCCAGTTTCATTTGGAATTGTTTTGTCAGCAATATCTAGTAAAAACTCATGCGATCGTTGTTTTACTTGAATGAAGCCTCAGGCAGCTACAATTTAACATGCTGTTTCTTTCTTTTTTCTTTCTTTCTTTTTTTTTTTTTGTAGCAAAACCATTTGACAGTGGACAATATTTGGACATTTATGCAATTACAAGGGACCAGGCTGGGGAATATGAGTGCAGTGCAGAAAATGACGTGTCCTTCCCAGATGTGAAGAAAGTAAAAATTGTCGTAAACTGTAAGTCTGTATTATTTTTCAAGATCATTTGGGAGTAAAGATTAAACACCATGAAAAATATTGAAGCTGATGCTGCTGAGAGGTGGTCTATTGCTAAATATTACCCACTGACAGTGAAAATGTGCACGTGTTGAAAGATTGACCAAATTGTTTTGTGCAACACCAATTGTCTCAACTAATCCTGCAGGAAATCAGTTTGACGTATAGATTGACATGATTCCAGTATCATTCTAGCCTCCAATGTTCTAGAGAGTGATGACCTTATGTCTAAAGTAAGCATGGGTCCTCCTCAATGACTTTCACCTGGAGGACACTGAAACTAGATTTAAATGCTAAAGTCCCAATCAAGCCGTTTAGAGACCTGGTCTCAAAAAGGAGACCTGTACTGTGATGCTTGTGTTATTTGGATGGTTTAATTCTATTTACTCAAAAAGATAGAGGAAATTAAGAAAGAATTTCCCTATGCACACCATTATTAGGAAGTTAACTTAGATGCCTGCAGATCCATCAATGCTGTTGTTTTACACCCTTTAGCTAAACAATTTTTCAGTATTACTATCTCAACAGCAATGACTAGTCTTTACTTTTCAAACATAACCTGATAGTCTTTCTTTACACTATGTTCTTATTAACTTTCTCGGTATACCAGTACTGTACAAAACAAAAAAAATATGCAAGCTACATCCTACACTATTTTGTTCCATCTGTACATCTTTCCGTATCTGGTGCTTGGTAATAATGTATACATAGTTCTATGCCACAGATTAGAGGAAATTGCCTCAAATACATCCAGGAATGTTAAAACTAATCAGTTATTTCACATTAATGAGAGTCTTTCAGTCTCCAGGGCCAAAAAATAACTTTCAAAACTCTCCTAGCAGTTGAGCTCTTTGCCAGAGCAAATCGCTGTCATCAGCTCGCATTTGTCAGTGACTAATCTATTCACTGCACGTTGAACTGTCTCTATTAGACTGAGCACATTTGCATGGTGCTAGATGAGGGTAGTAGTTTTTAGGGTAGGGTTTCTTTGCGTGCTCTGCAGACAAGCCTTAGTGGAATCGCTCGAGAAATTCACCACAAGTGGGAAACTGCTGGGCCCGCTCCACTCTATGAATCAGAATTGTTGGTGTGCTTGGCCTGGGTTGCTGCATTTTGACAAGTTTTTACTGATTCTCAGCAGTCTTTCTGCAGAGGGCTGTGGCTCACCCCTTTGGAACTTTCTAAAATAAGAGGTAACAAATTTAAAAAAAAAAATCCCTGAGCAGCTTATCAATGACTGCATTTCACTGAATATGTGTGTACAATTTTATTCTTGGGGTGCTGATAAGGAAGAAATAGGACTATTAGGGCATGATATTTTAGCACAGAGCATTTAGAAATGAAATAGATTCAAAGCTGTCCAGTAAGCCAGGCACCTAGCCTAGCTATGCACACATTCTCAAAACTCACAGATGCAATGCTTCTTTAAAAGGATGTCTCTGATAAGGGTGGCATTGTAAACCCATTGCTGTCTAGCTTTCCACAGGCTCATACTCCACATACGTCCTCTACTTTCCTTGGTATTTATAGATTCTTGTTTTTATCCTCTAACTGGCTCATTGTCACCTCTTATTTAATCCGATTCTCATTTTCCTGGACATATGAGGACTTTAGACAGAGAAACATCAAGGTAAGGAGGCAAAAACCTGGAGAGAAACCAAGTAGAAAGGAAGACACATCAACCCAATTAAGTCACCATTCAAAGGGTCTGAGTAAAGATGAGAATCTATCCCATAATCAAAAGGACAGAAACTGGATAATGAGACGTCAAGAACTCAGAAGGGCTTCGGGTTTCATCAATGTCGACAGAGACAAGGACAAATGAAGCTTATTACTTACAGGAATACAGTAGCCAGCAGATGGTCGTTTCTTTGCATCTGTCCTCTGTGCTCCCCCTCTTACAGGACGAGCATAGGTAACATCTACACATACCATGCTTATGCCCTGCTTCCCTGCGTTTAGGGTATCTGATTTCTTCATAATGGCAGTAAGAAAACCTACCCTTTGCCACAGAGGGATAAACTGTCATCATGACCAGATTGGACTGTACACAGATTTGCCCTGTGCTCCATGGGGAGAACTACTTCCGTCTTCCAAGGTTGAACAAAGGTAGTTGGGAGCAGAGGCTGCCGGCTCTGCTGCCCACAAACTGGGCAGATGTGTCAGAGATCGGTGAGGAACTGTGCTCCCACACTGACGGGAGCAGCGAAGTTTGAGGCAGATTGCATCAGTTGAGGAGAAGATATGGACAGCTCTCTAGGGCTGCCACAGACCTCAAAACAGGTAGGGTGGAAGATGGTTAATCACTTTAACCTAAGTAGGTAAACGGGAAGAAGAAACAGAAATATGGGGAAAAAAAGCAAAGTAGGGGAGGATTTTCTAAATCATAACACAGACTATGTGTTTTAGACTTAATTTCAGGTAGATAAAATACTGCTGCAGATATATTATCTTCTCTCACATTAAAAAAAAAATAGACTCAATAGTGTTTTGAAATTACTTTAAACAATCAGTTTTGTCTCCTTCCCTTCCCCCGATCATAGCTTTGCTAGGTCACATGTGTGTAAGTGTTCTGTGCAGAAGTATGTTTCGTGTCGATTGTGTTTAGTTGCAGTAATTGCATTTAATGTTCACAGCATTGTTTCGTGCTAAGGTCGCACATGCATGGTTGTTATCTAAGGTGGGTTGGTTTGTGAATCAGAATATCTGTGTTGTGTCCCCGTCGGTGGCAAAGTTCGCAAAGTGTTAATTTTGTGAAATTGTCCCTTGAAAAACCAACACTTGAGAGCTACCTGTGGATTTCACTGAGCTGATTTCCCAAAGGAAATTAGCCCAAGCCTGCTGAACAAACTTTAGCTCACCAAAGCCCCGAACTGAGCACAGCAGTCTAGGTTGCCAGCAAAAAACTGCAGATCCCCTGATAGTCTACAGATTCCCTGAAGGTGCTGTTGTGCCAGGTTCAAGGCAGCCCTTCCTTTCATTTTTCTTCATCAATATTGATTGTGCATATGGAACTACAGTAGCTCTGTGAGTTGTAATTTGAAGGGAAACTGTCCTTTTTCCCATATGGGACTCAAGAGGAAATGTAATAAATTTTCATAAGCTCTGGTAGATTTAGTCATGTGGTAAGCCAGTTTGAGGAAACGATTTAGGTTGCCTGCAAGCATGAAATATTTAATGTTTTACTGTTCATCTAATACATCTTCCACATTCAACACCTACAGAAAACACACACCATAAGTAACATCCTATTTGCCATAGACTTTATACCATTTTAATGTTGATTTCTATTAAATTAAACAATACTTTGGTGAGATGATCGATACGGTTAATTTATTTTGTATAGGTTGGGTTAGTTTGTTGGATGAATATTTTGAGTTACAGAAAGTCTTGCTACAAGGAGAACAGTTGTGGGTTTCTAGGTCACGAAAAAATAATGCAAATCATTATTTCTCAATAGGCTGTTGTAGGTCATTATTCACCTTCTTTTTTTGTCTATTTTCTTTTATTCTTGTGTATTTCTTGTTAAATTGAAAAACAAAATAAAATAGTAAAAAAGAATCATAGGAATCATATAGATTGTTATCATAAGTAGAACTTGGGATATTAAAATAAATACAGAGAGAAAGACAGGGAGAGAGATTAGAGATATTTCTAAGCAACAGGAAGCTAAGAAATTTAGATTCGGACAGGTTCACCATTTTATTCACATTTGCATTCTGTTATTAATAGCAGCCCATTGGATACTAGACTCATCACTTTTTTTTTAAACAAAATCTAAGAGTGAATAAATTTTTGAAAGTGCATAGATTTGACTAAGTGCAGGAATCACTGAATGTCTGATTAGGAAAGAAGAGATCAATGTGTGAAAAATCCTCAATGTTGGCTCATGGGAAGCTAATTCTAGAAGCTACTGTAGACTAATATGTACTATAGCTCAGTGGAGGAGAGCAGAATCCCAGGTCTCAGAAGCCAGAAAAGCCTGGAAGACCAAGCCTTTCCATGAACGTTGTCTGGAGTAAAAGGGATGAAGCACTTGTGTTCTGTGACGAAGACCTTTTATCTCCACTCTGTCTGCGGTGGCTTCAGAAATGTGGCTTGTAGAGGCATGAATAATTTACTTGGCCAGAGTTATGAACAAATAATTTACTCTCCCATAATTAACTGGACTTCGAGATCTTGGAGAAGCTTTATCTGTCTGCATCCTAGTTTCCATTTCTGAAAATTCAAGGCCATATGTCTTCTTATAAACATTTAATATAATAAATACAAAATTTCATCAATATACATTTCCAAAATGGAAAACATACGTATATATACAAATAAAATTGAAAATATAAAGATTTATAAACATAACTTTGCTATGTATAGAAAGCTATGCTTTGTATAGAAAATTTTATAAATTTTATATATTGCATACAATATTTTTGCAAATAATTGATTTTAAAAATAGATAAATATAAGCCTAATTTACTTTGAAATATAAACTCTATGAAGGAGAGAGTTTTATTGTTTCTCAAAAATTGACATGTTCCATTTGCTTAGAACTCAATTATATCTGAAAGATATTTGTTGAATGAATGAATGATTAAAGAAATTACAATCTTCTAGATAAAGTCATGAGTCATTCTTCTAAGATAAAGAGAGGTGTCTTCTTTAGTTCATAATTATTTTTTTTTAACCAAGACAATGACTGGATGGTATAGATGATTTGTTGCTTAATTTTCCCCAGCCCTTTCTATTTTTAATTTTGAGACAGGGTTTCACTAAGTTGCTTAGTTAGGCTTAGTTTGCACTTGCAAATCTTCCTGCTTCAGCCTTCAGACTTGCTGGGACTACAGGTGTTCAGCACCATGTCCAGCAACTAACTTGTCTCTGATACCATGTTTGCTGCTGAATTTGTCTGGTGGGATCAATAGAGAAAGCTTGACATTAACATAGTGCTTTCTTTCAGAGAGAAGAAGCACTATTTTCATTTTTTTTAACAGATAAGACAGGTGAGATACAGAGGGATTAATACATTAAATAGCTTCCCTGCTTTTAAAGAACAAAAGAGGCATGAATTAAGAAAGCTATTATTCTCAAAAGAAGAAATGCAAATTGCCAATAATTCTTTTAAAAAAAATGTTCAACACCTTTAGTGCTTAGGAAAGTGCAAATCAAAACTACTTAGAGATTCCATTTTACCCCAGTCAGAATAACTATCATCAAGAACACAAAAACCAACAAATGCTCGTGAGGATGTGGGGCAAAAGGAGCCCTTCTGTAGAGCTGGTGGAAATGTAAATTAGTAGAGGCCCTATGAAAATCAGTGTAGCAGTTTCTCAAAGAAAAAAAAGTAGAGCTACCATTTGGTCCAGCTATATCACTCCTTGGAATGCACCCAAAGGAATTAAAAACATCGCACTCCAGGAAAACCTGTATACTCATGTTTATTGCACCACAATTCACTAAACCAAACATGAAAACAGCCCAGGTGCCCCTCAGAGAATGAATAGGTGAAGAAAATGTGGTATATGCACATAGTGGAGCATCTTAAGCCCTAAGGAAGAATGAAATTAAGTTATTTGTAGGAAGTCGGGAAAAAAATGGGTATCATCATGGTAAGCAAAATAAACCAGTACTTATGTACTGAATGATTTTTCCAATATATGGAATAAAAAAGAACAGAAAAGGAGCATGAAAGTAGAAGAGAGGCTATTATTAGAAAAATGAAAGGAAACAAGAGTAGGAAAAAGGAGGTTTAAGAGAGAGTAATGGGGAAATGGTTTTGACCCAAACATGCTTCATAGACATACAAAAATACCACATTGCAACTCAAAATTTTGTAAAATTAATAGGCACTAATATAAATATTACCTTTTTTTCAAAAAATAAAAAAAATTTAAAAATTAAAAAAAATATTTTTTTAAAAGGCAGATTATCTAACTCCATTAGAAAATATCTTGGTTTCCCCACCAGGACCACACCAGACACTAGATAATAATTTTATGCATATTTAAATCACTATTTAAAAAATATCTCAACAATTATTATCAAAGAAAATGTGCCTTTTATACTTCTTTCATTATATGTAAGATTACTGAGATAGTAAATTAGATGCACTGAGTTTAGTAAAATATTCTAAATTAAAAAGAGAAATCTATTATTAACTGGAAAAAAATATAGTCAACCAAAATCAGTGAAAAGAGGTTTGGACATTATTTAAATTTTCACACCTAGCAGTCAGATTCATGTGTTGATCATTTTGTTTGATGTTAGAAATGATTTTGCATATAGTTTTTAGAAAAAGGAAGTTGAGTAATTCTTTCTGTGGTCAAGTAAATAGTAGAGACAATTTTCCATGTGCCATGAATTATGCTTTTTAACCCAGTATATCACTTGCACTTATTTTTGCATTATTTTGCATCTGTTACATATTCACTTATGTAAATGTACACTTTGTCATCCCATATAACTCCAAATATGTGGAATAGAATGTTTCTATTAGTTTAACTTAATACAATTGCATCAAAGCCTGAAATGAGCAGACACAGGAGAAAAGTAAGAGGAAGAGAAGCCTTCTAGTGAAATGACCCCTTTCCTTAGGTATTCTTGAAGTTTTCTCTGAAACCTTGCAAAATATAGACAGACATGTCAAACAAGACTAGAAGAGATTGCAGATGACAAGTAGTCATCACCTTGAATAAAAAGAAAATCCCAGTATTCAGGATGTGAGTGCAGTGAAGATAACTGTTTTGCTATCAGGAGAAAATTGTGTTATTTGAGTTCACAGTAGTCACCTGTGTTTTTAGTTAGGCCTTTATTTTATGTTCCATTTTACTTTCTGCTTACCTTGTCTTTTACTTTTGCTTGTAATTCAGACTGAATTTTATGTTGCATCTTAAATGACTGTATTTTATGCTTCTTTTAACCTAATTGAAACTTATTTAACAATAACTTGGGCTATAAAATATACATCAAATATTCTTTAAATAGTACTATTTCATATGCTGTCTCAAAAGCAATTTAAACAAGTACATTAGCACATCCGCATTTATCCACCCATTAATTTAGTTACTTAGTTATCACTTATCATGAGAGCAACCAAGGTGGGAGGGCCTGGGATGCATGACTCCAACAATGAACTTCATGACTGGGAAAGGAGAAAACAAAGAATGCACAGTTACAATACAGTGTGACAATTGCTTTGATAATCTAATCACAAGGTGTTATGCAAGGCTCTCAAAAACACATGAATGCAGTCTCGAGATGCTGTTGAAAGCTTCCAAGAGATCATGACCCTGATGGAGTTTGAAGGATGCAATGAATTTGACAGGTATTTGAAAGGGGGGTGGGGGAGTGAGAGAGAAGCAAAAAAAGGAAAGGAGTGGAGAGAGACGAAATGAGAAGAAAAAAGAGAGAAGAGAAGAGAAGAGAAGAGAAGAGAAGAGAAGAGAAGAGAAGAGAAGAGAAAAGAGAAAAGAATGAACTTTGCTTCTTAGGAGTCTCAGCACAGGGCAATATGTGATCTGTCAGGACACAGTGGGCTGGGGTGGACCCAAAAGAAGCAGAAGAAGGGAGAGCTAGAACCATGGAGGACACAGACAGGACTAGATGGGTGGCTCTTCATGAAACCACACAGGGTTACTTAGATCCTGTGCTTTGTAATAATAATAATAAAAAAAAATTATTTCAAGATGATAGAACTATTCAGAGATACATCCGAATGGTAAACATATGTTTCAATATTTTTTATTTTCTGTATTCATGGAGAATAATTGTGAGGTTTCTGCTTCCTCCTGACAAGAGTCCGGGAAGGACTAGGTGATAAGGCTGAGGGAAGGACTTCCGCTGGAAGAAATAGGAGCGCCTGAGGAACTGGAGGGCGACTTTGGAAGCCGTTGGATAGTGAACAGTACAACTTCTAGATAATCCTCAAACAGGATTTCAGGTAACACGATTCTCAACAG
>RJWT010028729.1:0-15147 GCA_004365215.1 Cuniculus paca | reverse complement strand
GGGGATCTCACAGTCTTGGTCAAATACGGTTGAGAATGTGAATCCTATCTGCAAGTTTAAGTCACACATTGAACATGTTACAGAAACAAGAGAAATAAATTTTAGTAATTATTTTATTTAGCCCATATATCTAAGATGTTTGCATTTCAGGATGTAGTAGTATAACATTATTCAACATATTTCAACTTATGGTTTTTCTTTTTTTCACTAACTTTGGAGATCCAGTGTGTGTATACTCGCTCCATAAAGTCAGAGTTGAAAGCTTTCCCAACAGGTGAAGAAACAGCAGCAAGTCTCGCCTGGTAGGGACCTAGATTGTTCCAACCTCTTAGGGAAACAGCTTGGAACTACCTACTGCAGTTAAAGATATTTGTATGCCATGAGTCAATAATTTTACTGTCTGGTGTATGCCCCAGAGAAATACTTGCCTGTGTAGACCAGAGCGCATGAACAAGGAAGCAGACCACAATTTAACACTGGACATTGTCTTAGTCACTCTGACAGGAAAATGAGTAAATGTGTTACACCAGAGAGCAGCAGAAAGTCATGAACTAGAGCTACACTTATCAGCATGGGTGGATCAGAATAAAACAAGTGGAATAAAAGAAACAAACCAAGAGCCAGGTGTGGTGGTGCACTCCTGTAATCCCAGCACTTGGAAGGCTGAGACAGGAGAATTGTTGCAAGTTCAAGACCAGCCTGGGCTACAAAGTGAGCCAAAGGCCAGCCTGAACTGCATAATGAGACCCTGTCTCAAAAAGACAGAAAAATAAATAAATAAATAAATAAGAAATGAATCAAGAACAAAATTTGATCCTTTTATCTATTGGGTGAAATTGTATGTATGTAGTATACACGTGTGCAAATGTATTACATAGGGGTATGCAACTGAAGAAAAGTAAAATGATATTTAATTAACTAATGATAATGGCTTGTGCTGGGTGGGGGAAGATGATGAAGCTATAATCAATGAGACTTCATCTAACAGGTTGTATTCTAGTTTTAACCCGATAGTGGGGGTTGGGCAGGGCGTGTGGGCTCATGACTACTGTTCTTTGTATGGATCATATATTTTATCATTTGTAAAAAAAAAAAAAAGCCCTCCATCAGCTCAACCAAGATTGGGATTTCAATTTTAGTAAGGAGGCTGAAAATTGTTGTGATAAATAAATATAATTTTGCATCTTGGACATTGCTGAACATGTGCTCAGAGATGCTTACCTACTCCATGAATAATGCCCCCAAACAAAACCTCCTTCGTTTTAACCCTAATTTTTAACTGCATTCTCAAAATTTGCCCTGTCCTGAACCTTCATACTATAATTTTACCATGTGTTTGATACATTCCAGTACCCATCCTCCTCCCAATGCACTCAGACAGTATCCTGATGAGCTTATTTCAGAGACAACAATGAATGTCAGGAATAAGTGTTTAAGGACATGGTGAGCATTGAAGATGGGGGAAGGAAGAGATTCTTGAAGCCTAAGATTCTGGGGGATTTTTGGAGCCTAGATTCTTGGGGATTCTAGGTTGTGGCAGGGTCTCATGGAACAGGAAATGAGTAGAGAACAGCAAAGCAATAGGACTGGCATGATAGAGCTTGGTGGGGAGCATTTCAGTAGCTGTTGGGAGTAGGAAAGATGGGAGAGAAGGAAAAATGTTGAGTAGATATTGTTTAATTCTTTCAGGCGCACGAGCATGTGTAAAAACCCCCACCCTGGACATTATTTCTTCTTTGCTGAAGGGACCCATGTCTCTTTGTGCACCTGCGTTAAAGCTGGTGGAAAACTGACAGGACAGGGGCTACCATCTGGAACCACGATGAGAGCTGACCATTTCCGCAGAGGAAGAACAGAGGCACAAAACAGGCCAGTGACCACCTGGAAATGCCAACTACTGACTGATGGGCGTTTACCTGGTGCTGGGTTGTGCTGGCTGCTTGTGTTTAATCCCTACTCTTAAGATGCATTTGGGGGTGAGCATTGGTGGTACCCCATTTTACAGATGGGACACAGGTGGTCAGATGACCTGCCTGAGTTTCACAGAAGGGAAAGGAGAAACTTGAGGCTTTCCTTGGCATCTGTATTCTGTCTTTCCCACCACACTGCCCCAGGGAACACAGAAGAGTCTGGGCCAAGCTCCCTGGCCTGGGGAGGCTGTGGAGCCTGGAGATTCCTGAGTCTGTGTGGGTAAGGAGAGGGGCAGCGCCATCAACAGGGCCCAGCTGCTGTCTCTCAGCCCTCTGTCCCCAGCAGCAATTCTAGGAACACTGACTGAAGTCTGAGGAGAGAAGTCAGCATGATTACCTTGGATGATCCTTAATCACTCTTGTGATCCAGGCCTCAGGACTGGGCACACTTTACTCTTACTTAGATGATAAAATAGAGGTCAGTATGGTGGTGTGATGTGAATATATGTGCGTCCCCATTTGTGTGTTAAAATCTTGGCACCCAGTGTACTGGTAGCAGGAGGTGGAGCTTTGGGGTGTGGTCTTGAGGGTGAGGATCACAGAATGAGATTAGCACTTTTATAAAAGGGACCTCATGCGTTTGCCATGCCCTTCCGACACATGAGAATGCAGCAACAGGGCACCATCTAGGAACCAGGAAGTGGTTCCTAAATCTTCCGGGACCCTTGTCTTGGACTTCCTATTCTCTGGAACTGTGAGAAATAACTTTCTATTATTTATAAACTGCTTGGCTGACAGCATTTTGTTACATAGGTCTGAACGGACTAAGGAAGATAGCTAATGGCTTAAATGTAGAGAATGGACCTTGGGTGATGCTATGGTTGATACATTATGTCAACTTGAGCAGTTTATAAGTTTAACTGAGAGCCTCAGCAGGGAGCCAGGGTTCTTACTTTGTAAATATCTTCATCCTGTGCAAAAGAGGGCAAGGACATTTTGTGAGTGTTACACCCACCCTGAAGGTTTTGGGGGGGTGGCCTATGTACAATTTGAAGGTAGAAAAGAGGCTTGCTGTCTCTTTTACTCTGGCTGCTGCCTTGAAGTGTTGCCCCAGTGCCATGCCACCCTGCCTTGGAGCCAGCTGATCATGGACTGAAATCTCCAGAAACTGTAAGCTAAATAAACCTTTCCTTGCCTCACTTTGAGTGTCAGGTGTTTTGTCTCAGCAACTAGAGAAAAGTTACCAAGACAGGTGACTTTGGCTCTGGGGAGGCAGGAGAGGGCAGAGCAGGTCACTGACTTTTGCATAAACAAGAACTGGGTGGGATTTCAGGCTTTGCCACTTACCAGCTTCGTGATGTTGGGTGGCGACCTAATTTCTCTGTCTTCATTTTTTGGTCTGCAAAATGAGGGTAATAAAAATGCTTGCCGTAGAAGGTTGCCGTAAAAGTTAACTGAGGTAAATGAGCCTGCTGGGCAGGGGGATTCAGAGCCCATGGGTCAGTCTCTGCGGTATGTTCACTGTTGTCATAGCTGGGGAAGTGGGGTGCTATTATTTCTGGGATTATTGTGTGCAATCTGTTGTGTCCACCTGAACGCACCTTAATGATTTCTTTAAGTTTTCCATTACTTGTCCTGTCATATTTGATAACTGCAAAGCAAAATATGTAAAATGTTTTAGTTGCATGAACTTGGGACTTTTCTCTGGGTCCCAGGGCTGACTATGAGCTATCATTGGCCACCTGGCTGGACATTGTGGCCAGATGGGACAGAGAAAGCAGAGCCACTCTGATTCCTCCCCCAGCAGTGCTTTTCCACAGGCCAAAGCAGGTCACATATGCTCTTCACCTTCAGGTTGATGGCTGACTTAGTGTAGGCTGCTATATATAGCAGATGCTATAACAAAACACCAGAATGAGCAGCGCAAGCACCAGACATTCATTTTGCAGAGTTGTGGTGGCTGAGATGTCTAAGATCAGGGTGTTGGCTGGTTTGTCTTCTCATGCAGCTCATTTTCTGCTCGTAGAAGGTCACCCTCTTGCTGTCCTCAGATGATGCAGGGAGAGACAGCAAACTGTCTGGTATCATCTTATAGGGGGGTGCTAATCCCATCTGGCCTCACTCTCCTGGCCTCCCCTAACCCTAACTATCTCCATAAATGTCCTTTTCCAAGCACCATCATGCTGGGCTTGGGTGTCAACACAGAAGTTTGGGGAGACAGGAAGGTTAGGTTGATACCTAGGGCTTTATGCCCAGAAGGAAAGACAGCGCGTCAAGCCCCAGTGGCTATGACACCTGTGTAAAACAACTCCCATAAAGGCAGTCTGTGTTCCTAGAGAAGACCTCCACATCTCGGTCCTGTCCATCCTGGGAGTGGCGCTGTTCCTGATAGCTGATGGGGTCCTGCACTGACAAATGGGGGGAGCATTGCTAGGGTTTGGTCTCAGGGTGCCTGGATCCTTCCCCCACGTAGCTGTGGTTTGCACACACAATCACACCAATCCCATAGTCCTCAGAAGTCTCTGCCGACAGCCTCCCTGTGAGACCTATGAGGGTCTACACAGCCGGCAGCTGAGAAGGTCCGAAGTGGGGGCTGCTGGGAAGCGTGGCATGGAGCCTGGGATCTGGGCCCTCAGGTTGGACGATGATTGTACACAGTTTGGGGACCGGGACCATCACAGCGGAGCCTGAAATGCTAATCAGGGAGCGCATCTGGCATCTGTGCATTACAGAGACAAACCTTGGAGCTGCGTTTGATGAGGGAAGAAAGGAAACGCGCTCTCAGCGAAACAGAGCTGCTGCTCAGAAAGCGAGCGTGCGTGTGATATTTTCTCCTCTTGTCCTCAGCGGATGTCTTACTAATCAGTAATAAAAAAGATCCTGATAAATCGGGCCTGATGTTCTGCTCTAAAATTAAACGGCATGAATAATAAACTGGGAGCGTGATAATTTTGTTTGTGGCACCTGAGGAATAACAGAATCTGTCATATGGCACCTAAATCGTGCAAATCCAGCCCTGCGGCTCCTGGTACATGAAAGCTGCTCGGACTGCTCCAGTGTGGCTGCGATGAGGCTGTTTGACTAGAAGTTCTGGTTGCGTTTCTGTATTGCCAGATGTCACCAATCTGGGTAGTTTTATTTATCATAGAAGGCATCAGAGCAATACAAGTATACACGTTTATTATCAAAAAAGTTGAAACCAAAAGAAAAAAGGAAAAATCACTTCTTCCCAATCAAAATACCCATGGTTAATATGCTGATTTATTTCCTGCTCCTGTTTGTTTTAAGCACAAAAGGAAAAAAAGTACATAATGCACAGGAACTTTCAGAAATGGATTTTATTTTCCTACTCTGGAAAATTGGACTCATGCCACCTTGAAAACTCAGCACACTATAAGCATTTCTCTACATTATAAAATATCTTTATAAAATGCAATATTTTAAAATTATCTTAATAGCATGAAAATGCAACTTAATTTTTTTTTGGTATATTTGAATTATTGCTTTTGCACATATGTGCCACTAACCTTGGGACAGTTATGCTGGGGATAGAGTATGATCTCGTGGATCTCTGGGCTGGGTCGAATCTCAGAGGCTCTTGTGTTGGGTCTCTTCTTGGCACAGCGGCAGCAGTGAGGTGGGCCCAGCAGCTTTGCAGCACTCACAGTGACTGGGGTGGCTATGAGCCTTTGACGCGTACCAGCCTTGCTCCACAGGCGGTATCGTTACTATTTCATCTAATCACAAAAACTACAAATAACAGGTGCTAATAGTCTTATTTTTAGAAAGATTAACATAAGGAACAGGGAGCCCAAGTCGTTGCCTATTGTTGCACAGCTAGCTGAGAAGAAGAATGCAGGTATGAAGCCAGCAAGCCTGATTTTAGAAGCAACCCTTCTTACCCACTCCGTCACAGTCTCTGGACAGAAATGGCCACACTGCCCGGGAGCCCTGTGCTATTTCTCCAGGGAAACACCGATGCATCTCAAGGGGCATGTGCTGTCTTGGGCTCTGTAGGAAATATACAAGGAGACAGATGTTTCCAGGTCCTATTAAACATCACAAGGAGTGAGACAGACGTTTCCATCAGAGATCTATAACAAACATTCAGGATAAAGCTCACAAGACGAAATGCAGCAAAAACTTTCCCTTGTCTTCTCACAATCATCTTCCTGCGTGCACGTGTTTGCATTGCTTCATAAATATTTACTGCGCAGTGGAAGGAGGTGGCAGTGCCATGGTTCTCTGAAGGCTTTGTCCCTGTCCTCCTTGTCTGTGCAGGCAAAGCTGGACCCACAGCTGAGCTGAGTGTTAGCAGAGAGGTTTCTGACCCTGCTGTATGGAGACCGTGTCCCAGGCCCTTCTCTGCTCCCCTGGGAGGCTGCTGCGAGAGCTCCTTGTGGCCTCCTGGTTTCGGAAAAAGTATGAGATGTTCAGCCCAGCCGCTCTCGGGACCCTCAGCTACATCTGAACTTGCCGTTTGTCACCGTTGTGTCCCACGACTTGTGTTGCAGTTTGCGTGTTGCCCATTTGAATGTGTGGGAAGAGAACAACCAGGAGCTGGCATCTTTGACAGCTACTGCTTTCTCTTGCCGTGTGAGAAGTATACTGTCCTCCTCTAACTGTGCTACACTGTGACTTTACTGGTCAAACCTGGCTGGCCTTTTCTTGTGTCTTGATGCTATTTTTTCTGGCAGGTGCAGTGAGTAAAGCAAACATGACTCTTAGGCTCAAGGTGTGTGCGTGCGCGTGTGTGCGCGTGCACGTGTGTGCGTCCGTGTGTGTGTTTGTGTGCATGCATGTGTGTGTATATAATCACAAGTTGCTATAAAATAAAGTAACTGAATTCTACACGAGGGAAAACTTACTATGAAGGCTTAACCTGAAATACCTGGAATAGAAGAATAAGAAAGAAGACGCCGCGGTTGGCTTTGTTCTTTTTGTTTGTCATTTCAGCCCCTCCCCATGAAAGTTGTGAATCCATAAAGGCCTCCATCTGGGCTTTGGTCCTTTCCGACACCCACAGCAAGTATGCAGACCTCACTTGACCGCTGGAGCTTCAGGGGAGAGACAGGGCTTCTTGGGGATACTGAGGACCTTGGATCAGCTGCCTGGTGCCCCGGTGAGGGGTAATTAAGGTGGGGCAGGGTTCTCCTCCTCATGGACTTAGCCACTGAGCTCTTAGGGGTAGAGTTCAACTTCCATCTAATGGGGCAGAAGACCCACCATCGAAGCAAGGAAATCCCAGATGCACAAACAGTAATTGTTGGGATAAAACGGGGACCAAGGTGAAGTTGGGGAAACCTACAGCTTACTTTTCTCTAGAAAATTCACAAAGCGGTTAGAGGCACTGGCTCTCAGTTCTCAGTAGGAGTGGACATTAAAGGCTCCTTAGAAGAATATAGCTCAGGCAACAGGCACGAACAGCCGCACTTAGCAGGGGGAGTAAAGTTGATCCATCACATTCTCTGAAGTGTTTCCCTCGCCTGTGTTTTCTTGCTTTACCCCGGTTAGAATAATCGACTCGCTAGGATAATACGAGGCCCAAGCAGAACAAGCTGGAAGGCCACAGAGAAGTCTCGCTGGAAAGAAGTCAAGAAGATGCTGACTGTCCCCGTGGCGCTGCTAGAATGCATTTTGATAAGACACACAATAGCTAGGAATGTGCAGGAGAGGGAATTTATACTGTTCAAATATCTCACAGCCTCCCCTACGTTTCCCAGGTTTCCTTGTAGCTCCCTTGAGGCCATGGGACTAGTTCTGACCAATACAACTGACACAAGTCCTTTCTGGACTGGGGTGGCCGAGAGCTGGTGTGTCTCGTCCTTATGTCCCTTACCCTGCTGCGGTGATCCCTGAGGTCACCTGCTTTGCTTGGTGCAGCTGTAAGATACAAGAGAGTCACACAGCCCACATCGTGCACAATTAAATTTTAAAAATGTAAGCTTCTGAGACTTTGGGGTTTCTTTATTGTAAGGTATCCTGGTAATATAGACCATCTCTTCCCGAGGATTTCCCAAAACTCCTCCAGACAGCGAGGTTGCGGCACGCTCAGGTGGAAGCCCCCAGAGCAGAGCTTTTGTGCTAGAACCTTATACTACTGCGGGAATAGGAGGACTGTGAGCCTCCCGACTCTACAGTCTTGCACTTTCTGAGTGGCGTTATTGTCGGCTCCCGGAGGACGTGGGCCTCCCTGGGCTAGTGACGATGAGTTACGTTCATGGGATAAGACGACGTGGGTAAGAACACTTCCCTGAGGATGCCTGTTGTCTGAATTAAGCTGGAGCCAGAAGTCTGCTATTCCATCTTATGTGGAGAATACTAAGTCATTAGTAAGCTAAGCGTAGCATGCAGGAAGCTAAACCAAATATGAGGACCAAAGGAGACTTCAGAAGTAATCTTTTTCAGTCCTTCAGTTTGTTCACATGTTGAATGAGGACCGCTAGGCTCTTGGTATTCCGCAGTTCAGTGGGAAGCAGGAGGTAATGAGATCTAATTCCTTTCCTCGAGCTACGGACTGGGTGTCAGAGGTGACACTGAGTCCCCTGGTGGCTTCCCTGATGAGTCTACGTTGCTGGAAAGCGTAGCAACCTCCGTCTCAGTAGCTTCGCCTGATCCCGACAGATGTCTGGAGACAAACTCGACCCTGTGGGAGAACAGAGAGGTAGAGAGCCAGTGGTGAGGCTTGAACAGGTGGACACGTCACAGTCAGGGATGCGCTACTGGGACATGAGGTTTATTCTTGTGGGTTGAGAAGCATCTGTGGAATGAACGGAGGGGACGTGTTTTGGTCACATAGTCAGACATGGTAGACCCAAGGCCAGGCATGATCTGTGTCTCCTGGTTGAGGACGGTGAGTTCCCTATCATGCTTTCTCTTATACTTTTCACGCTCCTAGGTGACCAACTTTCTTCTTCTCTTATACTGATCTTTCCCTGCTGGCCTATGCTTTTCATTCACTGAAAACAAAAAACATTATAAAGTTCGAGGAGAGCCTGGAAACCAGTTGGAACATGAAAGACTTTTGTGAATATAGAAGGAAAGGGGGTCAGCAAACTCCAGTAGTAACGTGCTCTTCATGGTAGGGGAGATTTTCTTTCTGGATGAGTAAGTCTTGAAAAAGAGGACTTTGTGCATCACAAATTCAGTTCAGGTTAGTCTTGGTTTTCTAAATATATTTTCCAGCCTAGTATTGTTAGGAACTGAGTACTTCTCAAGAATTCCTGGTGAGATTCTGACTGCTGACAATCTCTTGCAAACGATTAGTGGGCTATCAAGGAGACAGAAGCCAGATCCAGATGTTTCTGTTGATTCCAAAATCCACAAGCTGGGATCTACACTGAATTGGGACTTAAAGTGGCACAGTACAGAGAAAACAGTTACCAAGAAGGAGCGGATGCTCCGAAGTGTAGGATGATGCAGAGAGTGTCCTCACAAGTGAGTGGAATGGATGAGCATCATAGATCTTACTCCTGAGTAGACTCATCCAGGAGTCACATGACATAGTATTAAAGAGCTACCTAGGTTTTGGGATAAGAATTTAATTTTTTGCCTGGTTTTACGAGTGTTTATCTTGATGACCTTGGGCATATTCCTTATGTCTCCAAGTCTCAGTTCAGCGCTTATAAAATGAAAATGATACGTGCACCTTTGCCTTGGAGTTTTAGGGGAAGTAAGTGAGAAGATTATGGACAGAAGGAGATGCATCTGAGGCAGAGCTGAGCTGCTCTGTGAAGACCAGGGACCGTCCCCTACATTCGAGGAGGTGTGCATCTGCAGCAGGGACTGTTCGCTGAGTGATTCCTGAACACGACTCCCTTTTCCCTGAGCACACAATACGGTGATGTTTCTCAGCCTGTTTTACAGTTAGGTGGGGCCATGAGCCTGTGGAATACTCAGTGAAAGGAGAGCAGAATTGATGCGAGACACACTTAGCCCTAGACCTTAAAAACTCCTCCCAGCAATCTCATGTGCTGTCACCCCTGAAACTGCTGGTCGCAGCTGAGCACAGCTCACTGGAAGCTGCTTATGGGCCATGGTACAACTTCCATCTGGAAGCAGCTCATCCTTTCTCTGACTCAATATATGGAAGACAGCACTTCAAGGATGATAAATACATTTCTATCATGTTTCAGCTAGGATACATGTTTCCATGTGTTCGTGAATGGCTACTCTGGCCTTCTTTACCAGGACAGCACCATGTGGCCTCCATGAGGGTGGGGTAATTATCCTTCTCTCATCTGTTGGCTTTTGTCTCTGTGGATGATCAGGCCTGTAAATTATCTTCACCATCATCACTGTCATCACCATCATCATCATCATCATCATCATCCTCATCCTCATGACTAAATCTGTGCACTCGTGTGTTCTCCCTCTAAATAGACATTGGTTCAATGAATATAAGTTCAAGGACTTTGCCTATGCTTGTGCAATCTGGAGCCTAGATTGTAGGAGTGGAAACAGTCAGTGTATACCTTATCAAGTGAATGTAGGATGGAATTTTGGTTATAATGAGTACTGTGAGGAAATAAAGCAGAAATGGATGCAATGCAGGAGACTACTATCATAAGTAGGGTGCTCGGGAAAGGTTTCTTTAGCATAGATCAGGAGATAAAATAATATAAAACTATAGCATGATATTATAACATGTATATTAACATTGATAACACGTGTTCAAGATACAGACAACTTCTACCACCATGAGTCGGGAGTTTTGACCATGTGTTGAATTTTTCAACACTTCCTTTTAAATAGATTTCATTTTAAAAGCAATTTTAGGTTCACAGCAAAGTGGATCAGAAAATGTGGATGGATTCTGTGCACTTCCTGTCCCAACACAAGCATGGCTTCCGGAACCATTCACAACCTCTGGCAGGGTCGTTTGTTACAGCTGTTGCCATCAGTGAGCCAGCACTGATGCATCTTTATCTCCTACAGTCCATCGGCTTCTTAGGGTTTGCTCCTCATGTGCACTCTGTGGGTTTAATGAATGCACGGTGATGTGTATCTACCATTACAGCATCACTTGAATAGCTTACTGCCCGCAAAGTCCTCTTCTTAGTCGTCCATCCCTCTTGCCAGGCCCCGGAAACCACTGATCCTTTAAGGACTCCATCATTTTATCTTCTCCACAGTGTCATCTGGTTGGAATTATACAGTATGTAGCCTTTTCAGCTTGGCTTCACTCTCCAAGTGATATGCATTGGAGTTTCCTGCATGTCTTTTTAGGACTTGACAGGTCATTTCTAAGCATTGAATAATATTTCATTGCCTGAATACAGCACCATTTATTTTTCATCCATTTGCTGAATAATGTGGTTGCTTCAGATTTTGGTAATTTTGAATAATGCTTCTATAAACAACTGTGTGCAGGTTTTTGTGTGAACATTTGTTCTCAACTAATTTGGATAAATGCCAAGGAAATTGCTGATTTATGGGGAGAGTATGCTTAGCTGTACAAGGAACAGTTACACTGTCTTCTAAAGTGTCCGTGCTAGTTTTCATTTCCATCAGCAGTGAGTGGGTGCTCCCACTGCTCCACATCTCGGGGAGTATTTGGCGATGCCAGTGTTCTGAACCCAGGTCATTTAATTTGGCCTCTGGTGCCAGCTTCCTGAGGCTGTGGCTTGTTTGCAGTTCCACAATGCCATGTGATATGTTGTATCTTTTTGTGTGCTTATTTGCTACATGTGTCATTCTCCAATGACATGTCTGCTCAATTCTTGACCATTGTTTCATGAAACCGTTCCTTTCCTTACTGTAGAGTATTAATGATTCTTTGCATATTTTGGATATTAATCCTTTATCAATATGTCTTTTGCAAATCCTTTCTCCTAGTCTACAACTTGTATTATCACTGTGGTGAGACTGTTTCCATAGAGAAAAAGCTTTTAATTTTAATGAAATCCAGCTTATCAGTTTTTTTTTAAGCATGGTGCATTTGATGTTGTATCTAAAAACTCATCACTATATATGCAAGGTGTTCTAGATTTTTCTCCCATGTTATGTTCAAGGAGTTTTAGCTTTTTCATTTTACATTAACTTGTATATACGCTTGGGGTTAATTTTCATAAAGAATGTGAGGCCTGTTTCTAGATTCTTTTCTCATGCTGAAGTCCAGTAGTTGCAGTACCATTTGTTGGAAAGACAAATGTCAGTTGTCAAGACTCAAGTGACTATATTTACATGGACCTATATATGGATTCTTTCATTTCTTCCTTTAATTTATTTATCTATTATTTCACCAATGCCACACTGTTCTAATAACTGTAGCTTTACAATACATCTTGCACAGTATCAAGATTCTGGCTTTGTTTCCCTTGAACACTGTGTTGGCTATTCTAGGTGTTTTGCCTTTGCATATAAACTTCACAGTCTACTTGTCAATGTCCCCAAAATGACTGGAATTTTGATTTGGGTTGTTTTAATTCTATAGATCAAATTGCAAATAACTGACATTCTTCACATTATGGAGTGTTTCTAGCCACAAACATTGGACATATCTTTATTTATTTGGTTTCTGTTACTAGGGCTTTGTAGTTTTTCTCATAAATATATTTTGCATATAGTTTGTTAGATTTCTGCATAAATACTTCATATATTTCATTTTTGAGATGCTAGTATAAGTAGTAGTAGTATATCATTAATTTCAAATTCCACTTGTTCATTGCTGGAATATAGGAAAGTGGTGATTTTATGTTTTAACTTTCTATCCTGCAACATCTGGGTAGTGGTACTTAGTTGCATGGTACTGTCATTTGTTTGTGGTTTTGTCCTTCAAGGCTCACAGGTAGGAGGCTCAGTCCACAGTCGGCAGTGGGAGTGGTGGACCTTTAAGAGGTGAGGCCTATTAGGAGGCTGTGTTAGTTACTTTTCTCTCACTGCAGGAATAAAATACCCAATGTCCAAAGTTAAAGGAAGAAAGGTTTATGTAGCTCACAGTTTGTGGAGATTTCATTCCATAAGTGGGGTGGCATGGCAGAGGGGCAGCAGTTCTAGGCAGCAGAAGACAGCAAAAGCAACAAGAACAAAAAGGGGGAGGGAACAGCAAGCCTCTTTATCTCCCTTGTATTGTATGCAGGCTTCCCACTCACACCGTCTCAGTCTCCACGCCTTCCTCTTGCACAGGCTCAAGATGTTTAAAAAGTGAGGGCCCTGGCCCCTGCTGAGTAACTTAGTTAAACTTCTAAACCTCTGAGTTCTCTTGCTCCTGCATGTGCTTCTGCCCTTGTGATGGGATTCTGCCAGGAGACCTTCATAGGAGTTGAGCAGATGCCAGCACCAGGTCCTTACTGCTCCACGACCACAAGCTAGATAGGCTTCCTTTCCTCTAAGTAGCCAGCTAGGGGTATTTTATCATAATCATGAAAATCAGACTGACACATCCAGCTAATGAGTGGTGTGGGAGGATACGAATCCAGATCTGCCTGATGTCTGTAGACGATCTCCACGCTGTCCTTAAAATTCCCTTCACTCTTCTATCCTCATTCATGACGACCTTGCCTAGCTTCCTGTGCACCATAGTAGCTCACTTCTGTGCCCTTAAAGAACTTTCCCAGATATCCTTCAGTTTGCCTCCAAAAAGGCTGAGGTCCTACCTTTACTCATTTGTGTTTTTCTCACCCTAACTCTCAGCTCCTTTAGGGAAAGATTCAGCTGATTTATCCGTGCCACCCTGGAGTTCAGCATAAGGCTTGACCCGAGGATAGCAGTACATGGATAGGGGTTTGGACAGGCACCATATGCTAATGTCCTGACCCTTTGAGGTAGGAGAGCTGTGGGAGACTTGGGGATTAGCATTAAATTCTTGACATCAGGCACCTGGCCAGGGTCTGCATGTTTCCTGACGCATAGATGGGTGGTTGTTGAGGCTTCTTTCTTCCTATTGTGGTTTGAGGAAATTGAGATGGAGCCCAGGAATTTAAGAGTAATTTAAGTGGTGAACCAAACCCTCTGGGAAGCCATGAAAAAAAGGTGTGTTTTCACTGGTAGAGATAGCAGTCTCAAAGTGTTTCTCATACATGAATTCATCTGAATTGACTTACTAGCTGAAAAGATGGCTAAGCAGAGACAATAGGAAGGGGAGAACCAGTAAAAATTAAATGCTTTTTGATTTACTGACCCTTTCCATCTTTATTTGAAGTCATACCCCTTGCAAAAGCTAATTAAAAATTCTGCTACTTCTTCCATGAAATCAAATCAAATCCAATCCAGACTATAACATAGACCGTAAGCCCAAAAGTAAGATCAGCAACACAATTATTTGCTTAAAAAACATAATTTGCTTTCCATTCTGGCTGCTAAATGAAAATGGTTTTCAAAGCCTTGGGGACAGTGAAACAGGCTAGCTGAGGACTGTTGGAATTTCCAATTTGAGTGGATATTTTCTCCAACATCAATATGAAGCAATGAAAGCCTCAACCTCTCTAATGACCCTAAAACAAGACCTTCCCTCAAATCCGTGGAGCCACCCAGAGAGCTGCATTTTAGGTTTTGCTCATGGAAGGCAAAGTTCCTGTTCACGCAGACTCCCCACAGGTGAGGAGGAAGCAGAGAAGGTGGCCGAGAGCTGGCTGGGAGGGCTGCCCTGAGGGCTGGGCCTACATTTTTCACATCAGAGTTCTTCCCACCAAGGGCCTAATGCCAGGAAAACTCACAGTAAGATACCAGAACAAAGTCTGCTTTTTAAATATGGGGATTATTCCTAAAATGTCTTTGTTGACAGCTGGTGAGATGCAAAATAAACACAGGCTTATTTGCAAGTAAGCAAGAATTAGCATAATCAGCAGCTGCAACATTACCCACGGACACAGAACTATAAAGAACCTCCTCAATCTTTCTGAAACAAAGTTAGGGAAGGGACCTACACAGAATAATGAGTCACTGGCCACCTGCTAATGTCCAGCAAGCTGGAGAAAGAGAGAAGCATTTACTGCTGGCCTGAGCATTCACCACCATTTTCTAATTAAAATAAGAAACTAATTGGGTCGTACTAATATGACACTACAGTGAATAAAAATAAGTTCATGTTATGGATAATGAGTTTTAAAAACTGTACTGTTTTCATTATCCAGTGTCCAAAATGTAGCAGGTAATCTTCTATCATCTATGAAAAGGGTTGATTAAAAAGCTCTTTTTCATCATCTAAGGTAATAAAAATGCAGGATAAAACAAGGGGGAATCTGATAACCAATAGTTTAATGTTTCCTCCTGAGTGAGTGACAGCCAATGTGTCTAC
>RJWT010028727.1:0-15137 GCA_004365215.1 Cuniculus paca | reverse complement strand
TCCTTACTTTGTAATTATCCTCAGCCTGTGCAAGAGGAGAGCACAGAGTTGGTGTGAGTGCTATACCTGCCCTGGGGGTGTGTGTGTGTGTGTGTGTGTGTGTGCGTGTGTGTAGGGTGGTAGCCTGCTTACAATATAAGGGAGGAAAAGAGGCTTGTTTTCCCTTTTTTCTCTGGTTGCGTTTGCTGGTTGCTGCCTTGAGGTGTTGCCCCTGTGCCAAGCCAACCTGCCCTGGAGCCAGCTGATTGTGGACTGAAACCTCCACAAGTAGTGAGCTAAATAAACCTTTCCTTCCTTCATTTTGGGTGTCGGGTATTTTGTTCCAGCAATGAGAGAAAAGTAACCAAGACAAGGGGTTTGTTGTCTTTCTGGAAATGGCAGAGTCAGAGAAAGTGATGCACATTTGTTATGGCCACAGAGGGACATTTTGATCAAGTGGCCTGCATCTCCTACTTGGCAGTTGGTATTCTGCCTGGAAATTGTGCTCTTAATATTTTTTTAATCTCTAAGAAGCATCACTTAATCTTCTCATGAAAGATGTGGCTAAGCAAACTTCATTAATTAAACAATGCCTAATTCATTTTCTTATTTCTTTTAACTGCAGTTATAACCACAGCTTCTGAAGTAGTCAGCACCATTCACTGGGTGATGCAAATCTAGTTGATTAAAAAACAGAACTGAAATTTTATGCAGCATGGAAAATTTCCTGTGCTTAGAAGGTGAATTTTAAAAACATTTTTGGAACAAATATTTAAGAAAGCTGCTGATAATCTGTTATAGTTTATATCTGGATGTACTGCCAAAGCCTCATACACTCAAAGAAGATTGAAAGCAGATTGGATTATGGGGTGGTACAGTTGACTTGCTATTAGAATGTGGGGGTCTGGTTGGAAGGAATGGGTCACTGGGGCCATACCTGGTAGGGAAGATCTTTCTTCCTGGCTCTTTTCTTTACTCTTGGTTCCTGGCTGCCGTGACATGAATAGTTTTGCTGCCTACCATGCACTTATAAAACATAAGCCAAAATAAACCTCTCCTCCTTCAAATTTTTGGTGTCTGGTATTTTTTTGCAGCAATGAAGAAAGTGACTAAGATATAAGCTGATGGCCAGAACACAACTCCTGGGTATGGGAGTCCATTCTCTTTTATTTTCTCCACTTCCTGGTAGGTCTTCCCTGTGTCTTTGGCACCTCACCATCTCCTCAGAACTTAAGGCCACAAACAAAAGAAATTCTCTGCTTAACATGGAAAATGCAATTTATTTGGGAAGAAATGGGAGAACTGACTGAAGGAAAATAAAAAGTTAGGTCTGGAAGTATTAGGCATAGGGCCCTCTGGGAAGCAGGAACTAAAGGGGAAATTTCTTCAATTGGTTTCATTTATACCTCCATTTTTGTGTCATTTCATTTAAATTTTCAATTCCAAGGACAGAGATAGATTCTTCGTTGGACTATATGATTTGTGCTAAAAAGAGGTAGAGATCCTTTCCTCTCACAGAAATGAGAAGTCCGCTTTGGAAGAAACCCTCTTTTCTCCCTCAGGGGTTTCCTTCTAGCACCAGGGTGACAGCCTTAGAGCAAATTCTCAGTCAGGGGTCCTGCTCTGCCTTTTCTGACTAAAATGATAGAAGCAGTCTCTGTGACGGTCATGGCAGTAAGGGAACAGACATCCTACTCTATTTGACAGTCTCAGGTAATCTTTGAACATTTTGGACATTTCCAGATGCTTCTTCTAGGCTTGTTAATGTTTGAAACATGTGTCTTTCCATCATGAAAGCCCCTTGGTGAAGAAGGTAGGTATATGAGAACTCTGGAGAAATTCACCCGTGAAGATGACAAGATGGTAGTGATTCAGAGCTGATTTCTAACCTGGTCCCTGCATGGGTTAACAAATTCATTGTATTTCAGGTCTGAAAAATGTGAAATGGCATGTTACTTACCTGCATATACACACTTTTAAAGTAACATATATTTTATAGGCTAACATGAACTCTGTAGGAATTTATGTGGTTGTGTCAAAGGTAGGCTCAATTATGGAGCAACAGAAAATACAAATTCCTTTAGTCTCTTTGGGCAGCTGTATGCATCAGGCAGTGGGTGTGAGAGAAAGTTTCCTGACTTGCTCACGTAGCTCACCTTCATGTCACAATGTATTCTAGGCCATGTTTCTCAACTTGTTCCTAAACTTCGAAGTTCTGGATCTCTTTTTTTAAAAATTTTTTAATTTTTATTTTGAAGGGAATAAAACAAAACAATAAAATGAAACAAAACAGCAAGAACAACACTGTATTTCAAAAACAAGACAGAAGGAAATCCCTACAGTTGCTATATTGCATATTGTTATTCTCTAAACAGATGCTCAGACTACTTTAGGCCTGAAAAATCAAACAAAACAAGCGTTAAGTTGTTCTTGTACCTCAGTTGCTATCATTCCAGCCTGGGTTCCTCCAAATCAGCTGGTTGCCTATGGGGTGGGGGTGAGGGCTCTTCTTGTCTCCCAGCCCATGCACTGGATGGCTCATGGGAGGGGCAGGTAGACTTCTTGGTTCTCCTCCCGGCCTTCATAGCTGCTACTGGTTCATGGAAAGGCACAGGTTGACTTCTTGGTTTCCCTCTTGGCCCACATGGCTGCTGCTAGCTCACAGGAAGGTGCGGGTTGACTTCTTGGTTCAACTCCTGGCCATCATGGCTGCTTCTGGCTCATGGGAGGGCATGGGTTGATTTCTTGGTTCTCTTCCCAGCCCACATGGCTGCTTCTGGCTCTTGGGTGGGGCAGGTTGACTTTCTGGTTCTCCTCTTGGCCCACGACTGCCACTGGCTCATGGGAGACTGCAGGTTGACTTCTTGGTTCTCCTCCCAGCCTGCATGGCTACTGCTGGCTCACAGGGGGGCATGGATTTAAAGTTTTGGATCTCTTGACTTGCTTTTCTGTTTGGAGTATATTTTACCTTGCCCCTTGCATTTGACCTTAATATTTGCTCTTTGACTTTGACCTTTGGTTCTCTCAATAAATCTGATTTAGGTTCCCATCTGTTACTAATTTCACCTGTCCTGATTAGTGCCTTAAATTATGGGACTGGTTTCGAACCATGTAACTTGAGTGACAAATGTTCCAGTCAGGTGCTCTGACCCCTCAAGAGGGTACAAGCAGTAACTAACAAGACTCATGTTGCTGCAGTGTCAATTCAAGGCAAGTCAGTGAGGAGTCATTTTTTTGGCCCCTATGTGTCTTCTATAGTTTATGCACAAATACCTTATAGTTTTCAATAATTTCTCTGTTTATTCCATTTCATTAAATAGGCAATATTTTTGTACGTCTTTGAAAAGTTCTGTAAGGGTTGCTTTCAGTGGTGGGTGAAATGATTTCTAAAAATAATTTGCAAATCGATTTGTTCAGCTTGTAGAAATCTTGATAAAAAAGGTGCTATTAAATGTGAAAAATAACTGCATTATATATTACAGTATACTATCAACACTTTGTGAAACATGCCCCCAGTTTACAGTAAGGTAAATCGGGCCTCGATTATCCTGGTGTCATGGATTACTGACTGTGTGGATTTAGACAAGTCATAAAACTTCCCCGAAACCTCAGTTTTTTTACTGCAAATGAAGGAATAACATCTCTGTCATTATATTGTAGCAAAACCAAAAATCACAGAATGCATGAAAGTGTTGCTGATAGAATTCTGGGTACCTTTTGATAAACCTGTCACATTTTTTTTGTTAGTCTGATTTTGAAAACAATCCTAACAGTGACTCTAAGCAGTGAATGAAGCTAACAGAAATGTTCTAAGGATTTTACCCTGTATAGAAGAGTTGCATTTCAGTTAAATTGACTAGAAAGCGAATTCCTTTAGAATAAGTTTTGTTTTTATCTTTACCTTAACGATGTAAATCAGATGAGTTTTTGTTGAATACCTTTCATTTAGTAAACATATTGGGATAAACCTGCAGAAATTTTTATAAATTTAATGATTCGGAGCATCTTATCTTTCCCTAACCTGTATGTCTTTCTCTGAGCCAGAAGAGTATTATCTTTTACTTTGAACATCTTCTGACACCATACCCAGCACTTCCAGAATTTAAATTATTTTGGTTTGTTAGTTGAATAAATGCACAGTCTCAAAAGATTAAGCTCAAACTATTTTATATATATATATATATATATATATATATATTACAAAGCAACTCAAACTGTATATATACATATATATGTACTGTTACATACATATATGTATATATAGACATACATACATATGCTCCCATATACATACATACATAGATATATATGCTTATACATACATATGCTTACATTAGTTCAGTTCAAATATCGCATAAATTTGAGACTTTAAGTTCTAGGAAATAAATTAATATACAATCATCAAAACTAGAATGAAAGGTACTTTATTTAAGACAAGAGAAAAAGAACTAACATACATTAAGCACTGCATCAAGTATCAGCTATTTTCTTGGTTGCTGTACTTAAATTATTTCATCACATTTTCATTGCAATCTAATTTTACAGAAAAATCACCACTGCCATTTTACAGATGAGGTAAGTGAGGCCATGTGAAGCCTAAGTTAACTGATCTAAGTCATAAATAGCATAGCTTTCCTGGCTCTTTTACCAATATTCTTCATCTGTGGAAGAAAGTTCAGTGGTGGTTACACGAGGACTCACAAAGGAGGGAAAAAAGCAACAAAATCCGCAAGTTTTGCCTAGTTTTGAGCTTTTCTCAGAAGATTAGTTTCTTACTTCATTAGTCTCGGCATGCTCAATACTGTTTGACGATTTGATATTCTGATTAGTAAGGGAAGCTAGCGAAGGAGTTTTGGATAAAAGAATGATACATGCTTCTTTCAATGTATCTGGCTAATATGCAGCATATTCGTTTTATAGAGTAGGGTGATGTGATATATGGTATCACGTTTACTCTAGTTTTCAAAGAGTAAATGCCATGGGCCAGTTGGGGAAGGGTTTGTCAGAGTGTTTCGGTAAATATATTCATCATCAACAATGACTTCCACTTCTAGCCTTGCCCTATGGGTATGGTTTGCTACTGGATTTGACGTTTCCTCCTAACGCCCACTACTCTTTTGGGAGACTGCTTTGGAATGTGATGGTGAATTTCATGTGTCAACTTGACTTGCTAAGTGATGAACAGAGAGTTAGTTAAACATTATTTCTGGGTGTGTCTGTGAATGTTTCTACAAGAGATTAGCAGTTGAGTTGATGGATTCAATAACACAACTAGGCCTGTCATCTAATGTGCTGAATTGATAGTCTCCTCAGTACCTAGTATACAGAAAGTGCTGAATAAAAATTTCTTTAATGAATGAAAGTTAATTAATAACTCAACATTTAAATTTTTAAAAATCTTCCCATTTTTCAGGCTCTACACACCAGTTCCCAGATCTGGAAAAATTGTTAGCCATTTGAATTTTGTTGCAAGTCACTCAATTATGTAAGTTGTAATGACTTGTGTTTCTGTCTATAAAATGGGGCATCTATGAGAATAAAATGAAGTAATATCCGTGAAGATGTTGGCCTCTCTTGTAAGCAATCAAATATCTATCTACCTATACATCTGTTTATAAGTGAAACCCTTTGTCACAGGATCTGACCCATAGAAGGCATACCGTGGATATTCATTATTTTATTCATTACTTTGTTATAAGTTGTAATTATTTCTTTGCATTGTTGATGGCCCTGCCTAAAACCAAGGTAAAGAAATCAAGTGATAAAAGCATTGCCTTTATATATATCTAAACTCATACCCTTTATTATATCTGCAAAGTAAAGAGGTTAAAAAGCATAGTGTTTTCCCTAATCAAGTACATTTAGAGGACAAAAATAAGAATGGGACATTGACAAGACAGCTAAGTACTAAAGTTATCTTTTCTGTCCTTCCTAAAAGTCGGTTTTGTTTTTAAGACGCTTCTCTCATACAGAAAACAGTGCAAGGGAATGGAGGGATTTTATGTTTAAAAGGTAATTTCTAGGGCACTCTATTTTTTTCCACAGGCTTTTTCTCCCTCCCTTTTTCCTTTTTCCCTCCCTCCTTCCTTCCTTATTTTCTTCCTTCCACATGATTTTATCCATTAACTGGAGTTAGATTCAATTTTGATTGTTTTCCTCACTTAACATAAATGCAGTATCTAACAAAGTAGGTAGGTTAGGGGAGGAAAAAATGGTCAATATAAGTCTTATAAGATGAATGCATATTAAATCCTCTTCAAATGAGAACTTTCAAATCTCACCACTAAGGCCAAATGCATTGGCTGGGCAATAACAGAGCTGCCCATTAAAACAAGGTCAACCAAGATGCACTAAAAAATACCCCTAAATCATTTAGATGTTCATTCTAAACAAATACATTGTTAAAATAGTGGGAAAATAATGGCCTGTTTGCATAAGAAAATAATAAATGAGGAAATCTCAACAGATAAGTTCAATGTATTCCTACAGAATGTTATTTTTAACAACTGGCCTAATCACCTCTCAATTACTTTAAATGAATAATCAATAACAGGTATTTTATATGAGGGAAGGTCTACCTCAAAAGTTTTACAGATTACTTTGACATGAGTTTATGTTCCCCTTACCTTCTCCTTTAAAATATTTTCTAAAGCACTGATTTTCTATGAGATGGGGAAAATATATAATACTTGGTCTACAAAGGATTCATAATTTATTTTACTTTTATTCTCTGATAAAGAGAAAGCTGTAGGGAAACTAACTGGCTGAAGACTTTCTAAAAGTAAATACTGTACAATGGAAGGAATGCAAACTGCGATTAGATAAATGTGGATAGGATGTATGGGGGATGGAATGTACATACTGAAAAATGCATTTTAAATTGCATTTTTTTTAGTATTTTAGTACTACTTTTAAAAATTTATCATGAATTCAGATATGCATGAAGATATAGTAAAAAGTATAATCATGTGAATGCTGATTGTAGAGGAAAACAATTGCAAATCTATTTCCCATCTTGATAGACATGTGAGACTACCCTATAGAAACCAAGGACTGAGGAAAGACAACTGAGGAACCTCGAGTCAGGGAAGCCAAAAGCAGTCAAGGGTAGGCATGACATAGAGTGAAAACAGAGAATTGAATTAGGTTGTACCGGACCGTTCATCAAGATGATAGCTCTGTTCTCTTTCCATCAAGGAAAAGGGGTGCAGGAGTTTTTCTGAAGAAAGTCAATGAATCCAGGGAACTTGGAACAAGTGAAATGCTCAGCCAGACATGTATTATCCTACAACAGTGGTTCTCAACTGGAAGTGGGGGATGGGAGAGTTGTCCCTTGGGGACATTTGAGGACTTTTTGATTGTTGTGATTGGAGAGGATAGTGCTACTGGAATCCAGTGGGTAGAAAAGGAAGCTGCTGGACACCCCATAGAGAGCAGAACAAGGAATTAACCAACTCAAATGCTAATCAGTGCCTGTTAAGAAGTTTTGTCTTAAAGTGAAGACCACAGTTAATACTTGTCCCTGTCTCTTTCATTCATATGCAACAGTAAGACTCTTTTGGGCTTCACCCTTTATGTGTGAATGACTAGCCTTTCACTAGACATTTGAGGAAAGCCCTCACAATGAAAGTCATCAATTAAAAAAAGTAAATATTGACCTAAAAAGGAGAGCAAATGAATTAAAATAAAGGATGGAAGAAACAGAAATCATGGAAAAAACTTAAATAGAAAAACTGTAGTTGGTAGAATTTAACCTATATTAGAAATGTAATTTGGCAATACCTAGCAAGTGTGAAGCTGAATGAATCTTTTTTCAGCCATTTCACTTGTAAGGATTTATTTGTGAAACTCTTGGATATATCACTAGGAGACCTACACAGAAACCTAGAAACAATCTCATTGTTCACCAAAAAGAGAATGGCTAGATTAGCTGGAGTCTATTCATATAATCAGTGCCACAGAACACTTGAAATGAACGATGTAGAGTTAAATATTTCAATACCGATAAACACCACAAAGGTAATGTTGATTTAAAAAGTATACATGCACTGAAATGTCACGCTGTACCAAATAATATGTACAATTATTATGTGTCACTTAAAAACATAAAAATTGCAGGAAGACTAACTTCATTAAGATACCAATTATTCAAAATTTATGACCATGCAAGGGCTTTACTCTATATTTCTTAAGCACTCAGACCTGTTCATGAAATCTGTAAAGCAATACTACATCCCAGCTGTCTACCAGGCTCAAGATGGAAGTTTCTTCTCAGAGGCAGACAAAAAGGAAATGCAAGGGCAAGGGGTATGTGCAGAACTTTATCTGGGCTGTGTTTTATTTCTTATGATGTGTTTTGGGCTTTCTGGTGCTTGTTTCATGATTTTTATATATTTTTAGTATGTTTTAAATTATACATATTTTAAAACCTCTTTACTAGCTTCAGAAAGAGACAAGAAAATATTGCCTTTGGTAAAAAGTAATGCCTTATACACAAAACAGGAATGCAATACTAAAAATGTAGTAGTTTTAAGAATCTAATGCATAGTACTAGTACATGCTTCAAAACATAAAAATAAGATGCAAAAGATGTAAAATTAAGATGCATAAGGTTTCTTTAAAATATCTGCAATTTAATTTCAGATATAAGTTAAATTTAATCTTAATGGCTTACTTTTAGGATTGAAGTTTTCTAATCACCAATCAAATAAAATAATTGAATCATGTACCTTTTGGAAAGTTTTATAGATAGATTTCAATAGATAGTATGCCATTTTTAACTAGTTTCTTACCCCAAGTCTTGGGGTAAATTGTTAACTGGTGAAAAATAGAAACTGATTATACTGGAAGTGTTTAGCAGATATGGTCCAGAATACAACAGTAAGAAATTAAAAAACATTTGTCAGTGTTTCAGGATCTCATTAATGCATTAAGTCCTTCACATAAATGCTGGCATCAAAGGCTTTTAAATTGTAATAACGTCTGCAATTATTTAACAAATACCTTTTTCTTTGCACTAATTTGTTCTGACTAGAGAATTAATTTGGAATTTGGGAGAAATAAAAAAAATTGTCATTTTAAACTGTATAAATAGTGATATAAAAAAGTTGTCAATTACATAAGTAAACATTTTGATCTCCTTACATCAGCTTAGCTAAAATTATCATTTTAATTGTCTATTTATAAATACAGCATTTTTATATTAAGTAGTGAAACTTTTAAAAATACATTTATGTTGCAGGCTAAAACAAGCATACTCATTATTTCAGTGAAAACAATTTTCAAAGATGACACAATTCATGCCTTCCATTGGCTTTATAAGTACCCAATTAGATAAATTAATTTTGGAAACTGAAGTAACCTCATAATTTTTTATGTGACTGCAAAACTCATCAGGAAAAAATAATTTTCTAATATAATAATTCTTACATAGTATGCTTCCTCAAAAAAGAAGTCTAATGTCTCTAAATACATTCTAAGACCATGACCAGTAACAAAACAAAGTAAGACAAAATGAAGACAATGTTTTATCATAAAATTTTTAATTAAAGTGTTTACTAAAATTTTATGGCTAGTTATTTAAATTTATTTAAATAATTAAAATTTGTTCTGGCAAGTGCTTATAAGACAATGGTGTTAAAATATAGTTGTGTTTAGAAAAGTCAAATGGTAACTGAGGTGACCCCTAAAAGAAGTTGTATAAGAGCTTCAGCTGTGCAATTTCATAGAGCCATTCTGGCAGCATTAGCAACTTTATTAAATCTTTTCTTCCTTAGAAGGACTTCTATGGGCCATGGATTATGCTAGACTCTAGAAAAAGAAACAGAAGGAAATCTGCTCCAACCACAGTATCTTAGCATGAAAGGCGGGAAGCACCCACTGATCTAAACTGCAAAGAAGACTGGATTCTCATTCTGGTGGAGAAGGAAAGCAGTCTTGCCTGGGTGATGTGTATACACAGAGACTTTTTGTGTGGAAGGTGAACTTTTTCTCTAGCACTTTGCTCACTGAGTGTATCACATCTAGCTTCTATTCATTTGCATTGAAGACTTAGAAGCACAGAGAGGTGATCTAACTTGTTGAAAGTCACACAGCAAGTTAGAAGGCCAAATTAGAACATACAGTCTATTGTAATGTTTTCAGTACTTGTATTGAGGACCCGCCAGATGTCTGGTTGAGTCAGGAACAAGGGCAAGAACCATGAATGAGAACCAGCTCCTACGCAGAGATGTATGTTTTGGTGTTGGCAGTGTCTTGACACTGGAGTTCTGGGAATTGCTGTAACATTCAATCACCTTGGTACCTACTGCTGGGTCCCTGAAGACTGCAGCAGCGCGTAAACAACCTAGTCCTCTGTGGTACCAGACACCTGGCAAAGTCAACACGGTGAAACAAATTCAGCTAAGCTGCAATCTGTAAAGAGCTTATTGAAGGAGAATTTGTTTTCATCTACCAACTTTGAAAAGATTTTAAAATACCCACCTTCAAAATGTAGAAATTGGCCCTCTCATCTACTGCTGTTGGAAATACAAATTTTACATGTAGATACCAAAATTGCAGCATCAGGTTAGCTTACCACCAGGAATGATTATGTTCAATGGTAAGTGACTGTTTCAATAAATTAAGGTTATATTCATGCAACATTATGGCACAAGAGGCAGTTTGTTAAAGTTATCTAATGACCTGCAATAATACTCCTTATCTACTATTATTAGGAAACCAGCTTATTAAACTATGTATAGCACATGTATACAATACATATACAAATCTACAAGTATTGGAAAGAAATACACCAAAGTAATACTTGTGATTATTTCTGGCTGGTGATATCATAGGTGATTTTTATGTTCTCCATTTCTATATTTTTCAAATTTTCTGCTTGGAAACTTAATTTAATAATTAAGATACAACCTATTGAAAGTTAATTAAATTTTTTTTCTCACCAGAATGCCTCTGAAATGAACTGCCTTCTCCTGTTGGACTCAGGTCATCAGTGATTCAGTCCCTTCTTTTTGGACACAGCAATTAACAGGAAAGGTCACAAAACCTGAGCCCCATGACCAGAACTTGGCTCACTTGTTTGCTGGCTGTATCTCTTTGGACAACAACCCCCCCTCCCCCCACAACACACACCAATGAATCAAAAACAAACAAAACAAAACAGTTTGAGTCTTTGTAATCGTATCTGTAAAATGTGGCCATTGATACTTACCCTACAGTGGAAATATAAAGAACGTAAGAAAAATGCTTTAAGCAGCAATGTATAAATACAAGTTATATGTTAAATATGAGGCAGATAATATAGAATACAAACTCTTGAAACAAATTTAGGCTCAAATCCCAAATGTCTACCTTCTTGGTTTTATGACATCAGACAAATTATGTAAACTCATCCTCCTAATTTGTTGAGCGGAAGTATTAATGCCTTCTCAGAGGGCAGATGTACTTTCTGAATTACTGCACTAGGTGGAGTGGTAAATGTCAGTTTCTTTCCTTTTTAGGCTCGCTCTTTTACAGCTCCACCTTACTCTGAAGCAAGGAGGACAAAAACACTCCAGCATCAGCGCTTCCTTTTTCAATTTTAAAGCATATTTATTTTGCTTATGTTAAAAATTGCACAGACTCTCTTTTTTCATTTTTCTACCCTTTTATAGAATGGACTAATAGCAAGCACAAAGTCAACAGTTAGCAAATCAATGTGAACACCGTGGACAAATGTTAAGAGGTCATTTGAGCATGAAGACTTCCATGCGATGCTTTGAAACACTATGTTCTTTCAAGTAGGAGCACTTGCTTTGGTGGGCTGATATTATTTCAGCTATTATTACCTTCTTAAATGCTGGATTTATCTTAATATACATCTGACATTCTGTAGATTTGCAAAATCAACATTTCTCAGGCTTGGTTTCCCTGGTGTCAATTGACAACCACATGTCTTAAATGTTTGCTTTAATTAACCTTCTCCATTTTCAAATCAATTTTCTCACTTCCTCATGGTGTTACTGCTATTATAGGGAATGCAGGCCCAAGGGACCAACATTTCAAGGCTCCAAAGGTTTATATGCCAAGCTTGGAAGTTTGTATGCAGATACCTAAGCACACTGACTATCCATTCTGCACAACCAAATTTAAAGATTCAAAGGCTGAGATTAAACTGTGAAAGATTTAGCACTAACTTAGTAGACAGGTGCGTTTCCTTTCTTAAGGTTCTTTCCCCATAGGAGGACTGTAGAATTTTGAGAAAGGGAGTAACCTACCTAAGGCCCCTGGGAATGATTAACCTGGCAAATGCTAGGGGGCTGATTGGAAGGGATGATCTGCAAGGGAGACATTGTCAAGACAGACTTGAAAGAGGCAGATGAAAGGCATACAAAAACAGACTCTATGCCCAGACCATTTCCCTAATCTTGATCTTCCAGTGTGCTGTGCTCTTGCTGATTTATAACTGTGAGCTGAGTACTGTGGAATTAACACTTCCATGCCCCGTAGCCCTCAGCCAATGACTGATAAAAGTCAGTATGTAAACATTTCAGCTCCCTTGTCTTCTGAGTAAAACAGTTCTGAGGTGTCTTGCATTAGTTTCCTATGGCTGCTGGAAAACATTACTAAAAATTGAAAGAAACACAAATTTACTGTCTAACAATTCTGGAGCTCCTGTGCTTGAAATGAGTCTTACTGGGCTAAAATCAAGGTGTTGGCAGACTCTAGGGGAAGAATCACAGCATTTCCTTGTTTTTCCAGTATCCAGAGGGATGCCTGCGTTCCTTGGCTCTTGCCCCTTCCTCCATCTTTGAAGACAGCAGCACAGTAACTTCAAATTTCTTGGCAACTAAACTATTTTCTTTCTCTTATAAGGACCTTTGAGATTACTGTGGGCCTATTTGGGTAATCCATGATAATCTTTCCATTTTAAGATCTTTAATGTTATCATACCTGTAAAATCTACGACATGGTCATCTTTGGAGGCCAAGTACTTGGCCATTTCACAGTACTGCCTACGGAGGAATATGTTCTCAACATCCCCAGTGGTGGTGGCTTTATAACTCACCTTTATTTGCCTGCTTTCTCCTCCATGATTACTTCCCTGCTTTCCTACTGGTGTTTCCTGGACCTCTCAAGTAGATCACTTGCACTCACAGCCTTGTCTCAAGTGTCCACTATTGGGGAATCCCACAGAAAGGGAAATATTCTGAGGCGAGAAGCCCATGGTAGGTAGAGGGATGAAACAAGAAATATGAAGTAGGCATTGTGAGAGAATGGAGAATCAGGAGGAAATCTGATTTTAAGGAGACAATACTGAGCTCCATTTTAGTTGAGGAGTCCTTAGGACAATGAGGGAAATGGTGGTTTCCTATGAGGCAGAAATTCTGAGGTGTGATGGAAAATGCTGTGCTTAAAACACTTCGTTCATATTATAATAACAGTTTGATAATGAAACAAAATAAACCTGAAGGTTATTTCCATCATTTGAAGGAGAATAACTTCTACCCCAGAGGCAGGATTGTATGTTTCGGAGGAGCCTGAAATATCCCTAAACATTGGCTCGTATTTTTGCTTGCAGAAATCTTTTTCATCTTCATAGTGGCCACTTTCTACACCATAGTCAGGCACTGCTCTTTGTTCTACTGTATTAAATCTATGTTACAATCACATGGGAGTAAGAACTACTTTTCTTCTCACTTTATAGTTGAACCAAAACTCAGAGAGGTTAAATAATTTGTCCAAGATTGTATAGACAATGGTAGGAGGATTTGGAACTGATTTGGTTCAACTCTGAGGCTGAAATTTCACCCCCAACCTTTTTCTGGTTTGGTGATATTCATGAACAGAAGAGAAATTCAAGAAGCCTCCTGCCAGCCTCATAAAAACGAGCCATTTGCAGCCTGATCCCCTTGTATCAGAAACATGGGCAACATCCTTTGAAGTGAAACTTCATTCCTTAAAGCAAACAACATCTAGTATGATCTTAATTTCAATTTAATTATTCCCATAATTTAATTAAACCCATTTCATTTAATCCCACTTTTGCATAACTGAAATCTAGAACTCTGGAATCAAATTATCAAGCACCCCTACAGAAACAGGACGATGGAAAGTTTCGAAAGCCCACACTGGATGGAAACCAATGATGCATTATAAGGTGCACTGAGGAAGACTAATAATCACATGCTCTTAGAGTAATCACTTAGTTTCTCTGACTTCATTTCTTTGTAAGAGGGAAAATAAAGTCTGTCTTTCTTTGAGAGATTTCCTAGGTTTAGATGGAAAACTCTCTGTGAATGTGCTTTGAATTCTAATACAATAATGGTAGTCATTTTGATTCAGGGCACAGTAAACCTTTTGTTTTTCTCATGAATGCAGGTTTTAGCCAAATCTTTCCCAGAAAAGTGTACTCTGTACAATTGGTGCTCCTTAAATATTTGTTGTTTTTGATAATGAAAGGAATTATCTTCTTGCCAAATAAGCTACTCATCACTTTCCTCAACTGGAACTGTATATACTGAACTACCCCAGTTACTTTGATAAATCCCCCATGACATTATACCTAATGTCTTTATCAGAAACAAACTGTCTTGTTTATGCACTTCGGATATTTTTAGAAGATGGAACAGGTAGTTATGTGTCAAACAACAGAACACTTGATTTAATGGCCTACTTTAAATCACACTTGTGTAATAATTGAGCATCTATTATGTCTAGGGCTTTGCTGGAGAGCAACCCAACGAATTGGTCTTCTAGTAGTTTACTTAATCATAGGTAAATTAACAACTGACATTTGCATATTGCTTTACAGTTGGCTTCTATGGGTAAATATTTCTTAAACTTTAGCCATTTTTTATAATGTCAGCATGATGTTTTGTCATATTTTCATAATTTATGCTCTACTATTTACCGAACATTTTACTTTAAGTTGCCCTGTTTTTTCTAAAATAAATTTATTTTAAAAGTGAACTACATATTGCCATTACTCAAAAACCAATATTGCTTGCCCTAAGTAGAAAGTAAATAAATGCACTGATTTAGCCATTCCACAAAACATACAAATTTTAAAATATCACATTGTGCAATTTTTTATTGTGTTGCATACCTCTGTATTTCTTAAATAATTGATTGAATAAATGATTTAAAAATAATGTAAATAAATGCAATGTAAACTA
>RJWT010028726.1:0-15132 GCA_004365215.1 Cuniculus paca | reverse complement strand
TGACCCTAGAACTTAAAACAATGCCTTGTCTTGCACTTGATAAATATATAATCAATTAATGCATGAGAATAAACATTAGTCTTTTAGAGAAGGGCCCGATAAGAGTAAACTGGTGGTTCAGAATTATTTGAGACCAGTGCCCAGAAGAAAACAATGCTAGCACTTTCCTCCTAGATCTACTGAGCTACACTCTTGTCTTCATTGACATTCAGTTCAGCTTTCCCTTCAGTTCTATGAGCTGTCCACATGCAGTCACTAAATTTCTCATTTCATATTAGTTGGAGTCACTTTCTGTTGCTTTATAACCAAAGATTCCAAGCTGATTCAAAGAGTTGAATATCTAGGATCCTCTTATGCCACTCTCACCATGACAGGGCATGGATGATCTGGTTCCTTACATTTCCTATTCCAGAAAAAGAGGAAATGCTTTAACTATTGATGACAAAGAAAAAGATTGTTACAAATTCACCAAAGCAATAAAATGATTGCTGTCTTAGTCTACCCTGAAATAAACATTATGCTGCTCATGTTAAATCAAGACCTTGTTCATTTATTAAGTGCATCTTTCCTTTATAAAACAAAAACATGTGCACAAACATTTTAAAGAGATTTATAAGGTAATTAAATAAGCAGATTTCTGAGCAGAACAGAATACCTTCACTTTCACAATAGCAACCAGAACCCTAATATCAATAAATATAAGAAAATCAAATATGATGAATATGAAAAATAGCATGTGTTGATCTTTAAATAGAGTAGATCCAATTTTTATGTAAAGAGAAGAAAAGGAAATTGTGTCAGGACATTAATAATGGTTCTGCCTTGATAAAGGAATGGTGATGATTTGCATTTTCTTATTTATCTTTTCCTGAATTTTTACATATTTTCAAATAAAGGAACAGGGATTCCTTTGGATTAAGAAAATGTTTAAGTAGTGTTAGAAAAGTCTAGAACACAGTGTGTCCTTTGATGATACCACTCAGCTACCACCTGAAAGTCATGGAAGATCTTCAGATACCCTTTTCCTTCTGGAAAACAGTGGAACATGCATGACCTAGAAAAGGGCAGAAAGGAAGGAGAATAAATTTCAGTACTTCTTCAATAACGTTAAGAAAGCTACGTGCAACAGAATCACCATGGGCACCTGTCAGGAGTGAGGATACCTAGGAGTCAGTCAAAGGCTGTTGTATGGAAATCCAAGGGTTGAGGAATCTGCATTGAACAAGCATCCCCAGTGAATCTGGTGCTTGCTTAAATAAAAGTACTGGAAAGATGAAAGAAACTATATGAGACCTCTGAAGAATTCATCAAACCTCTGCTTGAATGAATCCAACCAAATGATAAAGTATTGCTGAGTTGAAAGAGTAAATGCAAATGGACCAATCAGTAAGTTTGCACTTTGCTTTCTGTTGCACAGAAAGAATCTACATCATATGCTGGTAACACACATCTGCTGTCCTAACTGCCATAAATCCATCAGCTAGGTGTTGGAAAATGCAGTAAGATCTTCATCATGAAAGCTCATTTGATAAGGTGTGGACTGACAGTTAAATCATTTTTCCCACAGCAAAACTATCATCAGTAAAAGCCCAATCAACCTAATTAGCACTGAACACAATTTTCAGTCTTCCAAGAATTGTAAAAGGACAGAAGTTTAATAGTTCATCAGTCTGCTACACACCTATGATTCTTTTGTTTTTACTGGATGCTTTCCCATCAGAACAAATGACTCTTTAGACTATTACTCATTCTTCTAATTCCCTGTTCCCTGGATATGTCACATACATTCTCAATCCTATTTTTTAGTTAGTTTATGCCTCCTATGAATGGCACGTCTTCTCCTCTTGGCTTCCCTGTATCCTCTCTTTCAAGGCATTGTCAATTAGGATTTGGCCACTTGGAGCAGCAGCTCAGTGACAGTGGCTTAAGCCAAGAGAAGTTTGCTTTCCTTGCCCAACAAGAAATACAGGGCTGGCACAGTGGCAGGAGGATGTTACTGAGGGCCAGGTTCCTCTGTTTAACAAGTGGCTTTCATCATCTTGGTTGTAAAATGCTTAATTCCATTGTTGGATTTTACACCTACACTGTGACAGAAAAAAAAAATGAGACAAAGGGTAAAGGCTAGCTAGGTCTGGATTTTTATTATCTTGAAAAAAATAAAATCTCCCTGGAAACTACTTCATTTACCTTCCTGGCCAGGGAAGGGCAATATTGCCACCCGCACTAAAGTAGGCTAATTTTTAGCTGGAGTTTGACTAACAAGAGAAAATGGAGAAAAGATATTGATCAGGTAAATAGCAACTACTGCCACAAAGATCATACACAAAGTCCAAACTTTCAGTAAAACTGTTTTAGGCCCCCTTTTTCCCTGAACAATCTTTCTCACTGCAAAATACCTTTCAGCACTTAACTGACTCTTCTTTCCTTTGAATGAAAATGAACTTGTTGAAGAGATTCTCTTACTCATGTGAACATGCAAGTATAAATTTCAACCTATTAACTTGATGAATAAAATAATATCATTTACCATTCTCTTTACCTCAAATTGAATATAACTATGGGATTCATCATCATGAAGGTCAACGTATGAACTGGACACTGCTAGGTTACACAGTTCCTACCATCATCCTTACTGTCCAAGCTAAATATGCTCAGGAAATCAGATACTCTGTGCGCAAGCCATTTGTGGGCTCTAAGAATTCTCAATGAGCTGGCTTCACACTTACTCCCTCTGACATCTTTCAGTGCCGAACACTAGGATGTGAGCCCTACTATTTTTTGTCCATCTCCAATGTGGTCCTCAGACAATTATACCTCCCTTCCTCTACTACTTCCTGCAAAGTCATTAAGCCTAAAATTCTTCTCCACTCCACCCTTCAATGAACTTAGTCTTTTAAAAAAGAAAATGTAGTATGTTTATGTAACAATACACCATTACAAATATATTTATTATGTATTATAAACATATACTAAATAATAATAAAAATTATAATAAAAATGTAAAAATAAAACACAAGAAATGCATCTTGAAGTCAACCTGTTTTAGGCTCTGTAAGACGACCTATGATGATCAGGTGAGGAGAAACACAGCAGAGGTGAGGATCTCTTAACAAAGCGCATTTTTATGACTTACCTGAGAACCCTCACTAGGTGATTCATCTCCACTCCTAGCATGATGTCATAAGCATAAAAGTTGACTGATAAATGTTTCTTTTGTGATGTTAATAGGTCACTCAACACAAACTTTTGTTCAGTCCTAAGTATTAGACAAGGTGGGATTGAAAGTCTGAAGGCAGGAACCAACTGTTGTAAAAGAACTCTGGATAGGAGAAAAACATGAAAAGTACAATTCTGATTGAACATAAATATTGACTGGCCAGTGTGATATATAGAAAAAAGCATGCAGACTTCAGAAATCAGAAAGAACTGACTTTAAATCTCAGCCTGTGAACCACATTTCGAACACTCTAATCATCTGTTTTGTCATCTCTAAAGAAGACCTGAAACCTTCATAAACATTTCTAGTAAACATATATTACCTAGCTAAGAAGTAGGTGAAGTGACCTGATGATTAAAATGAAAAAGTCTGACCACACAATCTAGCAACATCCTTCCCAGTGTTTACCCAAAGAAGTTGAAAACATGTCTACACAAAATCCAACACAATGACATTTATAGCAGCTTTATTCATAAATGCCCAAACCTGGAAGCAGCCAAGATGTTCCTCAGCATTTGAATGGAAAAATAAACTATGAAACATCTAGGCAATGGACTGCTATTCAGTACTACAAAGGAATGAGCACTCATCCAATGAAATGACACAGAGGAATTTAAAGGCATATTTCAACTGTATGACTTTTCTGAAATAAGCAAAACTGTGGATATTGAAAAACAAAAAAAAAAGAACTATGGATACTACTTAAGTAGTTGCCAGGACTTAGAGCAGAGGGAGGGATGAATCAGGAGAGCAGATTTTATTTTTGGGGGCCATGAAACTACTCTGTATGAAACTATACCAATGGGTACATGCTTTGTGCATTGTCCAAGTCACCAGACATACAATACCAAGAGTGAACTATAAGACTATAGATTTTGGATGGTAATGATGTGTCATTGTAGGCTGAATTGTAACAAATACAGTGTGTAGGCTGTTCATGAGATGAGGCATGGGTCATATGGGAAATCTCTGTAGTTTCTCAATTTTGCTGTGAATCTAAAACAGCTCTTAAAAAATTGAGACACAGAGAGAGAGATAGAGACGGAAAGAAGGAAGGAAGGAAGGAAGGAAGGAAGGAAGGAAGGAAGGAAGGAAGGAAGGAAGGAAGGAAGGAAGGAAGGAAGGAAGGGAGAAAGGAAGGAAGGAAGGAAGGAAGGAGGCAAGTGACCTCTAGTGGCCCATTGCCCAGGAGTTGGTAAGTTCTTCAGGAAGTATTTTTTTCTCTCTGTTTTGCTTCTTCCAGTGACTTATTCTGACCTGGAGCACTTAAGGAGTACAGGATTATAAAAATGATTGCTCTTCAAATCAATGCCCCATCTGATTAATATTTTAAGCATTAAAACCAGCATTTTCTGGTATGAGAAATCAGTTATCAATGGTGTAATTGCTCCTACTGCCCCCCATAATGTGAATTATTAGTTGCACATAAGATAGAAATCAGCTATGACCTAGTTTTTAAATTGTTTCTCAATTCCTGACAACTATCACCATTGTCTTCCCTCTTCTTCAGGGTCCTCATACAGGTTTCTGAAATGTTATCACCAAACTGAGGTTTCTTTCTCAAATTATACAGAAATCATGAATTGGCAAAGGAGATCTCTTTTAGTATTAACAGACCTGAATCTTGTATGCCAGCAGCTACCCACTCTTAGGGTTAGTGGCCCTCCTGAATGCTCTGCTACAGTCCTCAGGAACTTTTCCAGAGACCACAGATGGTAGCTCCCTGCAATACTCCACAGCACTCCAATGCTCTCTGGCTCCTAGCCACCATCAATTACCAACTCTGGCCACTGGCAACTTTTGGTACCAGAATCCTTTAGTGTTGCCACTTCTTAGTGTACAAGCTCAGCATGTTCTGACAAAGAAATCATGAACAGGCAAAAACATGCCATCTAGAAGAGGCTTCATCAAGACTTATGCTGCAGCGTATAGGGGAATAGTACATGGACTGACCCAAAAAGGGTATGGGGGGAGTAGTTCATATAGGAAATAAAGGCAGGCTAGTGCACGCATAGGGTCAGACTTTATTTTTGGTCACTGATAGAGGATAGGCTCCTCTAGATCTAACTGAGGAAGGCTCCAAAGGGGCAGAGTCATCTTGGACAAGTGATAACCAAAACTTGCTGCAGCCAAAGCAAGTATCTCCTTGAGTGGTCATGGGGCACCTGATACAGCTGAGCTGGTTGCAAAGCACTGGAGGCAGCCATGGAAGAAACACAAAGTTTCTTTGGAGTTGTCTGGTCCTTCTCTCCTGTCTCACTGTTTCTGTGGATTTTGCTGTGAATATTCCAGAGTTGCCTTTAAATCGTCTTCTCTAAAGTGAAGCTTGATATTTTCCTCACCAAAATTTACTCTCTGGACTCTCCCTATCACTCTTAGTACCTCTGGGTAGAAACGAGATCATGTGGGCTTTCTTCCAGGCCAGGCACCATTCCTACCAACTCTGCCTTCCCCAAATGTCTCCTACTTATCTGTTCTATTCATCTCCCTTGGCCAGCACGGGACTATTGGTCATTTCATCTCACTGTTACAAAAACTTCCTAACTGCTCTGTTCATGAGGATGCCTGCATTAAACAGTTATCTTTTCACTGGGTTTGTATTTCTGAGCCTCAGAAGCAAGGAATCAGTCTTTTATGTCTCTTCTGTGCCCATAGACACATAAGAGTCCTTCAGAAAAATACCTGATCATTACTGGAATCTTTATTCAGTCCCTGTGAGGTCAGCTGTGCAGTGCTACTGGGAGCCACATTCAAACGGACAAGCTGTACTCTCCCTTTGTGCCACATTTCTCCCAGAAGTTTGTTCATTAGGCCACAACTCGAAAATGCATTCTTTTAAGAACAAGTATAACTTTTATTTGAAAATTTACATAAACTTGAAAAATACCTCTTGGCATCTTTTTTGGCAAAAATCTAATTGAAGCTAGTCTAGTGGTGTCTCATTTTAACACCTCAGAGATGTGTTTTCAAGTATATTTTATTTATGTAGGCCTAGTCTTTATTTTCATAGGTAAATTGTTTCTATTTTTTCCTTTAAGTAACGTAATAAGTTGATAGAATAACCTCTTCCTAATATACTGGGTTTTGCTTTCATTTTTTTCATGTTTTTAATGGACCCTCTGAAGAGATTTCCTTTTTAATTGCTGAGAAAGTCACATTGTCCAAACAACATAGGCAAAGCTTCCCTTGTTCACCTTCATTCCTTTCTTGAAGCTACCTGACCAATCTTGTTATCTATTTTATGTAATGTTTCAGAGGACAATAAGAAGTTTAGGGAAGTTTTCTCTATAAATAGCACACTTGCTGAGCAACTTAAGATAGAGCTTAATGTCTATCCATAAACATTTGCTCTGTGATTGCAACAGGGTCATGGCTATAAACAGTTTATGGTCAATTATTTGATCAACAGTCATTGAAATAAAAAGTATTCCAAGTTCTCCTTTATGCCTCCGTGTTCCATGCCCTCCTCCTTTCTCCTGCAGAAAACTACTTTTAACCAGCCACAGAAGGATTTGTTCACAAATGTTTCTAATTCAGCTAAACATCTTGATAGGAAATATCATAAATTATATGTATAGCCCTGTCAGTACAATTTTCAACAGGAGTAACATGAGTTCTGTTTGAAATAAAAAGAAAACTTCAGACCAATTTCTGGAGTTGCTACCTTGGGTTTTAATCTAAAGCCTGGTTGTGTAGAGAGAGACATCAAAATTCTACTACTCTTGGATTAATACCTACAACTAGGAAATATGCTTAAGATGCATTAAATCTACCTTTTTCTCACTCTTCTGGGAATGAGGAAAGTATATACAAAAGTATAAAAATGTTAAAGTAGAAAATCTACCTTACTAGCCATTGTTGGTTTTTTGTTGTCTGATTTGAAGGCCTGTAATGCTTTCACTATTTTGTTTTATCTGGTTTTATATTATTTTGTTTTGTTTGAGTTTATTGTGTGTGAATGCATGAACAATCATTTCAAAGAAGGCAAGAGACACTATTTCAAAGACAAGGTAGCCATTGTTAATCTCCTGTTGTTAAGTTTTGAAGACCTGTATTGCTTGCAGTGTTCTGTTCTGAAATGCTATGTTGTGTTTGACTCTATTCTGTTTTGTTTTGTTTTGTTCTATTCTCCTTAAAATAAAAAAAAGAAGAAATTCTACCTTACAATTTAGCAAGATTTTTGCTGCACTTAAATATCCACTGTATTACTTAACATTCATGCATGATTTCCACTGAAGGTGTCCTTTGGAATTTCCCCATCCTAGATAATAAAGAAAAACCTCCAAGGGGCAATACTGTGCTACCCAGAATAGATGCTAAATACAAGATAGAGGAAAAAACGGGAAAAGAAAAGGCCAGAGTAAGTTTGATGATCTCAATATTAATTATTTTTGAATGTTTGTTTGCATTCATTTGCATAGCACTGTCAGCATATATGAACTTTCTGTGGAAATTGCAGTGGAATTGCCTAGAAAAAATATAAGCATATTAACAACTACCTCTAAAGAACAAATGAATTAGAAAATCAGTGCAATACAGAAACAGGAAATACATGCTCTTCTCTTTTTTGTTTTTCTGTGAGCACAGGTGTATTCTGTCATTTATGTTTATACACACAATAAATAACACTTTTCCCCAATCCCATTCTAAGAGAATGATCCTACAAGGGAAATAATAAATATAGTAAATGTTTTGTGCTTTTGTGCTTTTTGTTGTTTTTTTAAGGTACAAAATTTAACAATAGAGAATGGTTCAAATTGACATATTATGCCCACATAAACAAAAATTCTTATCCCTTTCCACAGAGAAATCTATTTTAGAACACTGTTGGGGGCTATTAAATTGAAACTTTTGAATTATTTAGCAAAAAAATTCACTATGGAAGATTCAGTATAATTGATTACATTTCTTATTTTAAAATTAGTATTTTATACTAAATTCTGAATATGGCTCCACAGGTTCAATATCTACATGAAAAAATAACATCTGTACAATAATCTTCTAATTCCTCCTCCAGATTTCATGTTAATTACATGTTTGCTATAGGTATAAATTGAAATTCATCAGTTAAAGTCCATTGATTTCTAAACTGCAGTTTCAAATACTAAAATGTATCTCTAAATAACTTATTATTTCCTATATGACCCCATGTATGTGACATTCTGGGAAAAGCAAAACTATAGGGACAGAAAATATATCTGTCAAAGTCAAAGGCCAGAGTGAAGAAGAGTGACTGTAAAGGCAAACAAGGGAACTTTGTGGTGATGATAGGATAGCTCTAGTTCTGATTGCTGTAATGATAATGTAACTGAACACTTTTGTCAAAATAATTACAACTATAAATCTTTTATAATGTATCAAAATTATATTTCAATGCACCTGATATTTAAAAAGATCTACTGAATTTGTTAAGCAGCTCTAATAAAAAATAAGATTTTAAAATAAAAGTTTATTCAATTAAGACAAACTTTCCAAAAGATTAGAAAGTGTTTGCATACAAAATTTTCAGCCAACCAAAATGTCAGGATAAAGAGGAATAATTATGTCACTACTGCACATGCCAGTGATAATACTGCTTTGTCTGGTCCTTCAAGAAAGGCCTCTACAGACAAGGAACAGTTACCATACTCTGCTCAGTTATTTAAAAATATAAAATTTCCTATTTAAAATATAGTGCAAGTAAGCTTATATTTTCCTTTCTGGCACAAATTAATGTTTCGGTCTAGGCTACAGGCTGGCAAACTTTTTCCAAAAAGGGCTAGGTAAATGTTTCAACTGCCATCAAAGCAACCATAGAAAATAGTAAATGATTATGGCCCTATTCCAATAAAGCATTTATTTGAATTGAAATTGAATTTCACATAATTTTTGTGTATAGTATCACCAAATATTCTTTTTTTTTGTTTTTATAATCATTTAAAAAGATACAAACCATTTTCACTTTAAGGGCCATACAAAAATAGACCATCACAGGCCATCATTTATCAACCCCTGGTATAGGCTTTTAGCTGACAAGTGTAAGGGCATCTTTCAAGTGTGGGCCTCTCGTTTATCACAGACTTTTCTGTATGGTTTTCCATTCCAAGAGCTTCATGTTCAGGGTCACAGAACTTTCCTTTCTATGCACAACAATTCAGATTTCCTGAGCTAAAATATAAAAGAACAGAAAAGGTGACAAAACTCTAGCAATATGTGGAAAAATAAATTCTTCCTGCAGTAAAAGAAGACCAAAAAAAATAGATCCACATCCAACTTCCAACTCAGGTTTTCTGGTTTCCAAACTGAAAACTCCTAAGAAACTCAGGTCTGAGCACCTCCAGTTTACTCCTCTGGTGTGTAAGGGGTTAATGTCACCTATTTTTGAAATGAATTCTGATATTACCATTCTTCCAAGCAGTACTTAGACTGACCATAACTTATGAACAGGCATTTTTATATGTTTAGACATAGAAGATGATTTGATGTTTTTTTTTTCCTCCAGTCTCAGTGAGTACAGGAACACGGTGCATTTATCTGAAACAGATTTGTGTGATGGAAACATTTCCAGCTGCACAAGTGCTGTAACATCTACACCCAAATTAGCTCATGAGTCAACGTATCTCATTTGGTTATTACATTTATTGCATCAATTATCTACAAATGAAATACAGCTGCATTGTCAGTAGCCCCACATTCAAGCATATGCTTAATAAGCTAGCAAGGTAGGAAAGATCAGAAGCACTCGCTGACAACAAATAAAGAGGAAACCCAATCCTCATGACTCCCGGACATGGCCCAGCTGAAATTCTTTGTCTTTATGGGCAGTCCTAAAAGAATCTAATCAGGTATTTATCCCAAACATGAGACTCAGTACATTCGATTTGTTTGATAAATAGAAATTGGGTAAATCTGGCATCCAAATCACAGTTGCCATTGCTTGTATAGCCCAATGTCACTTGGGTCGCCTGCACGTGTGAAGAAAAGTAAGGCAGGAAACAAGAGACACTTTTCCAGCCACGCAATGCTCAGCCTGACAATTTGACAGAGTCTGTCTAATCTTTTTCATATTTCTTTCTATAGAATAACGTGGTGGAACCATATGTGCTCCACATTTCCCTGAAAGTTTTTGTGTTTTTTGTTTTTTGTTTTTTGTTTTTTTCCCAAATAGAGATGGGCCTGGATATCTGGAAGAATCTAGGCAAAGCCAAATTTGGGAATTGTCTCCATATTTCTACCAGTTGAGATAATTTCCAGGGATCTCCCCCATTCCTAGTATATATTTTATAGGCACAGGATGGACACCTGTTTTCAATCGCACCTTCAGATCAGAGGAGCCCCCTAGGATTGCCCTGGGAGCACAGGCCTGGCCCAGAGCAAAAGGAAAAGTCACCTTCCTGGGGCTGTCTTTTCTGTTTGCTTTGGAAATGATTTCTGAGCCACGTGTGGGACAGTCTTGCCCCACTCTCACTTACATCATGCATTTGGAACTCTAGTCTCGCCATAGGAACGCCATGCAGGGGGACATTTGTTTAAGCTGCTGGTCAGCTGGGGTCTTCCTCACTGCAAATGGATTTTGGATCATAAACTATGGGAGATTAGTTTTAAGCCATCATAGTATACCTCGTGGAGCAGACTCCAGGTGACATGAAAAGCAGATGAGGGCATCAGGGACCAGCCCTGCACCCCTTCCAGATGGCTGGACTCAACATCCAGAGTTTGGGGGTGCATATCCATGGCAGCTCAATCACAAAGATCATGCTCACTAACAGCAGCCATGTGTGGTACATCTCCCCTCAAATAATTCCCCGAATAACAAAACCTTTCATCTCTTAGTATAGATGGGATTGTCGTTAAGGAACCAGCTGCCTGCTCTGCGAGACTTGAAATCTTAAGCACTTAGAGACCAAGTCCCTTAAGACCAAGGAATAGGATTTAGGATACCTATTTCCAGGTTTAGGAAAATCTTACTTTGACCACTCTATGCCCAAGGATAGACCAATTTCATAATTTCTAAAATACACAAATACAATTCCAGACATCCCGTAAACCTGGTGTTCTAAGGTGTATTTGAGTTAAATTCCCTTATATCAACCAGATCCGGCAAAAGTTGGCCTTACCTGTCTGCATGACCATACCCTTTGTGGAGTTATCTTTTCCTTCCCCCAACCCCCAAGATTTCTGTCGGCAAACCCTGGACCAGACTGTTTCTGCTCTCCACAGCCAAACTTGGTTTCACAACCTCAATGTGATGCTTTACCTGGAAGACTTGCATAAACCAAGTCAATGCACATCTAAGGACAGGTGAAAAGGCTATGTGAATTAGACCTAGAGAATATGCCAAGCCCCCAAAACAACCCACAAGCATACTTTTCAGACTTCAACCAAAAATGGAAAAGAATATGTGAGAGACACCACAGCCTTTCTGATAGCTTTCTGCAAGTCCTGCTGTGTCATTTTTTAGAGACATCAAGGGCAAAACATAACCAGAGACTAAACTTTGGTGCCAAGACAGGAAGACACGTTAGCACTGTAAGTCCTGATCAAGGCCATCGCCATACTCAGGGCTGCCAGATTCCAAGAATGGGCTGTGTGGCTAGCCAGGAGCAGCATTTGGGGAGATGAAAACAGAGGTGGCTTTTGCCCTGATGCCCCACACCCTGAGGTTACATACCAATGTCTACTTGTCACCTTCTTTCCTATCCCTCAAATTGTCAGGACAATTTAGGCTTTTGGATGTCTTAAGCAATTTCCTCTACACCAGTTCCCAGTGACTTTCTCCCCACCTGCACCAAGGAAGGCAATGCAAATACCGAACATGGTACTGAATCTTGGTCATTGGTATCTTCCACTTTGCCTTAAGCTTCCCTCACATTCTTCTTCATGAGATTTCATTTTGTTTTTGCAAAAGAAAGAGAAAGCTCACTGCAAGTGAGCTCATTCAACCATAGGGACCAGGGCTCCAAGGGAAGGACATAATTTGGTTTTCACAGACACCCATGTTAAAGTGCTGCTTAATGATAGAAAAACACTCGTATCATTTACATTCCTACTCACGAAGGATTTCCTTCATGAGACTCCAGTGTTGTTTTCCTTGCTGTTATCATCACTTCATACCTTGTAATCCCACCCAACTTTTAAAAATTAAAAGTTGTTTTGCCTTCATTTGATCTGTCATCATTGGGTTTTCATTCTCTCCCATGCAGAAGCTCATTCTCTCTCTCTCTCTCTCTCTCTCTCTCTCTCTCTCTCTCTCTCTCTCTCACACACACACACACACACACACACACACACACACACACACACTTCACTGTGGACCTGCCCTTTACAAGGCAAAAACAACAAGATCAAAAAGTTGTAAGCAGAGCAGATGTCAAGTAGTCCCCCTGGACTCCTACTTAACCCCTTCCAGAGGTCTGGCTGGACACTGACAAGTAATTGATTTGGTGAGGAAAGCAGCAGGCTTGGTAAACATAGTACTACCCTCCTTATAAATCTCCAGAACTAAGGACAGTGCAAGGGTTTTACACAATTGCCATCTGCTCCTGGGGAAATGTACACACAAAACTGCTTTTCAAAGGGCAGCTTTGACTACAAACATGCTTCACTAATTGGGGTTGTTTATGACCCAAAGCAATAAAATTTGATGTTGCAAAGTAGAAGCATTTTTCTTGTTTCGTTTCTTTAGACTCTCCTCTCTTCCTATTCTATAAATGTTACCTAAAACCAGGTATGTGACATATCTGAGCAGCAGTAAAGTAATCAGGGCCTTTTATCTACCTGATGGAAATATATGGGGAATTTTAAGACCTTATGATTACAAATGAGCAGGAAATTAACATGAAGGAAGTTTTCTGTATCTTACTTCTAAGTACAATACGCATCTCTAATTTATCATATTAGATGGGGACATATTGGCATAGTCTAATACACTCTACTACAATGAAAAAAATTACAAGCAATTTTGAAAGCCCTCAAACATCTCTTCAAATTGCACCTCTTTCCTAAACTAGAGGAATATTACCCAAGTTGTAAACACACAATAAAAGGAAAACATGGAAATTTTCTGGTTGGAACAAGCTTACAAAATATTTACAGTAACCAGAAAGATCAAGTTATTTTCCTGTAATCAGATAACTTTTGACTTCAGTTAAGAGCTCACTTGGTGAAGGAAAAATTTTGTTTGCAAATCAAATAGAGAATGTGATGTACCATTAGGTAAATTTCCAACGCCTTGATCAAAACTATAGTCACTAAATATCCTTCAAAGACACAAGCAAATTCCTTACCTTTCAGTAATACTAGAGAAAGTCACCTTCCATATGACTTTTAAATTCTTACACTTTTTAACCAAAGCATTTGATGATTTTTAATTACATGTTTGTCAGAAACTCTAGGCTATTTCAAACCTTATTCTTTGAACCGGAGTATCACGTTCAAGTGCACTGCCAGTCTGTAGTGGGTTTTATTGTACTTTTACCTCACCTTTCCCAATGTCAAGAGACTCAGGTTGCACTCGAACTGATAGGCATCTGAAATGGAGACTCAATAGGGGATGACAGACGGTAGAGTTTGCAACTTTCAAAGATGTGGGTAGCTGTATTTCAGGGGGCACAGCCCAGTAACGGATCTGCTTTCATTTACTTGTGCATGAATGCTTTGGTCCTAGGGCTCAGTTATGGAGTTTGACATCTCCCGAGGTGCTCCAGAAAGGCATATCTACACAAAAATGTGCCAAACAACAACTTAATCACAACCAGGAGACATGGGATTGTTGAGCTGGCCACTATGGGTACCCCCTTCTCAAAGCTCAGAGTGCCTTCGCCATTGCTTACTGGAGCTAGAAAGCAAGTCCGTGAGGGCAATAGAAAGCAGAGGGCATGAAAGATCCAGGTTTCAAATGCAATAGAAAGACAAAGACCAGACACACAGTAGGAGGACTACAAGGGGCCTTAATTCCTGGCTTGTTCCAAGTAGAGACCCAGTCTGTTCTTTGCCTGTAGTCTAGTTTGTGGGACACAGAGGCATACTCAGTGCCTTCTCACTGATGACAGCCATCACTCTTGTCCTCCTTTCTCTGTGCCTTTCTTCATGCCTTTCTTCCTCCCAGAGCAGCCACCTCTTCACCTCGCCTTCCTGCTGACATCCCATACTTCAAGGTCCCAGCTAAAATCCCGTCTCTTCCAACAGCTTGCTAGCTCTGTCCAAATCTCATGGAGTCTTTCTCCTCAGAGTGATGGTTAGACTTGGCTAGTTTCAAAATCCTTACCCCAGCTTGTGAGACACTTTCCCTGACATATCCCTGAGTTCCTGTGATCTATGTTCTCCTCTTTCACTCTGCTGCCTGTTCTACATGAAATCTATCTCCATTTTGCTTCACTAGAGCAAAACACACTATTTAAACTCAGTTTATAATCTCTGTAGGCATTATCAAAAATGCAATGCTTCATAGGTAGAAAAATATGTTCAAAGGCAGGCAAACTTTCAGCGTCTCCTGACTCCATGTCGCCTACCCATCTGTTCTTTCTCCACCACAACCAACGAACTTCTTGCTTTGTCCTCAAAAATCAATTCATTCAAGACAATTGAGAATTTCAGTTTCCTTTCCTTTTCACATGGTAGGAGTCCATAATATTTGGTCATAAACTTACCCAAAGAGATCCAGTGACGATGTCACCATTTGCTCATTGCTAATAGCCTGCATTTCCTTCCTACAGAAGAATGATATTTACTTTAGAGTGGCAATGAGCTACTTAGTAATGGAAGAAGTACGTAATGAGTATTTCTTATCTGCAACAATGAGTGTTTCAAAGCGAAATATAAATTGTAGGGCTGGCATTCGTAGTTAAATCCCCACCACAAATCCCATACCCAGAGAGAGATTTCAGATGCATGTTATCTCATATTTAGATTTATCACTTATTTTAAAGAACCTCTCC
>RJWT010028725.1:0-15158 GCA_004365215.1 Cuniculus paca | reverse complement strand
ATACCTAGAAGAAGAATAGCTGAGTTAAATGGAATTTCTACTTTCAGTTTTTTGAGGACTCTCAATACTGATTTCCATAGTGGTTATACTAGTTTATATGCCCACTAATAGTGTGAAGTGTTGCTTTTTCCTGGCAGTATCTCTTGCATTTGTTATTATTTTATTCATTGATGATAGCCACCCTTCCTTGAGTAAGATGGAATGAGTGTTGCTTTAATTTGCCTTTCTCAAAGAGAAAAGTCAGTGACTCCAGAGAATCGGCCATGCTTGGACTGGGAGGAATTGATAAACAAGTCAACTAGCCAACCTTTCTTGTAAGCCCTGCAAACCATGAAGGGCCTAGGAAGAGAAAAGTCAGCACCTCCTGTGAGCCTCCTGGCATGCAGGCTGACAATCACCAAACCCCCTCATCCCTTAAGCCACCAGCTGGTTTGGAGGTCAGCCTGAGCTGATAGTAACTGAGGTACAAAAAGCAACTGAACAGTTGTATTGTTTGGTTGAATTTACAGGGATGGGGCTGGCAGTCTGAGTATCTATAGGGAGGATAACAGTATGTAATGTGGCAAATATGGGGGATTTTTTATGTCTTGGTTTTGAAATGTAATAGTGTTCTGTTTTGTTCTTATTAATTTTTTTTTGCTTTACTCAATATTCTGTTTTGATTGGTTTTATTCTATTTTGTTTTGGTCTGATTTTGCTATATCTGATGGAATGGACAACTACTGTGAAGATAACAAGATATACTATAGTAGCCATTGTTGTTTTCCTGTTACCCTGCTTTGATGTTCTATACCAATTTTACTGCTATGCTTTGATTGGATTTATTTTGTTTTGTTGGGTTTTAATACCTCTAAAATAAAAAAAAAAGTCTTTCTCCAATGGCCAGCTATGTAGAGCATTTCTTCATGTATTTATTGGCCATTTGTACTTGTGTGAAGTGTCTATTCATCTCACTTATACTAGGCATTTCTTAATTTAGTCAAGTTGACATATCATGATTTATGTTCACAAATGGCATGACTGAATATTTCTTACTTTGGAGAAAAGCAAAAGTTTTAGATTTTATTAATACTGCACTTTTTATATCTTTCTTCTTTTTACATTGATATTTATCAAGCTATAAGAATCCAGCAATTTCCACTATGATTATAATTCTTTCAGACTGAAATTAAGTTTTAAGCAAGAATATGCATGAGATCTCTGAAGGTTGAAAAACCACTTTCTGTTATGTTTTAGTTCATTATCAAGTACTTTGGAGAACATTACAGAAAGTGAGAGAAAAGCAAAGCCCATCACAGAAACTTTACTAGGATCACAGATCTGTAGAATTTTGTTTAAGTGAATAGTAAATATCAAATTTGCCTGTTTAATATGCATAATTATCAGAGAGTGATCAGGCCCCCAATCACTAGTTGAAGGTACAGTGAAGGATAAAAGAGACAGAGACAGTAATTTAGAATGCCAGGGGGTTCAGAGGGTCAGAGCTCTTATCAGGCTAAGCTCAAGAACCTTTGAACTTTTGCCTATTTATTGAATGCACATAGCTTTTCCAGCAGGTGTGTAGGGAACAGAGGAGTGGAGGGCACTGACACAAGCAAGGTCTAGTAAGCGACAAAGCAATTTTCTATTGATTAATGGGAAACGTTTTTCCTATGGGTTAATATTTACTTCTATAGAATTTTATTCAGGAGTCAGAGAGCCCCCAACTAAAATGCTACCTTGCTTTCTGAGACATCACAGCATCACAGGTCATAGAGACCTCTACTGAGACCAGTGGCAAAGAGAGTTTTGTTTCCTCATGCCAACTGCTGACTCATCAGACAAGGCACATAGGTCTAGCATAGACTCAGACTTTTAAGAGAAGGCCACTTTAAGGATTCTTAACTCACTCTGGGTGGTCTCCATCACAAAATGATTTTACTGCCTTCTCAATTTATATATAATGGACAACTTTAGTTATCCTGGCAGTGTTGATGTCTGTGGTGAGAGTACAGGAATACAGCAGAATTGGCCTAGATCATGGTTCTTGGACTTTACTGTTCATCAGTTCATGGTATCTAGAAGACATGTTCATGAGAATCTTCATTTGACCAGTTTCCAGATAATGCTGGTGTTGCTTATTCAAACTCCAGACTCTGGGAACCACTGCTTTAAAACAATGAGAGTGTCTTAGCTACTTTCTCACTGCTGGGACAAAATACCTGACATCTACAAGTTAAGGAAAACAAATTTATTTGGGCTCAGAGTTTGTAGAAGTTTTAGTCTATAATCAGTTGGTTCCAAGAGGGGGTGGCATGGGAGAGGGGCATGACAAAGGAGAAACTGTTCATGGCTGGTGGGCAGGAAGCAGAGAGGGATCAAGGGAGGAGGAGGGATATGCACCCTTCCAGGTCATGCTCATAGTGAGCCAACTCTTCCTATTGAACTTCATCTTCCAACATCACTCCAAATTATAAACCCATCGGTGGACTACTCCAGTGATGCATTTCACAAACCCATGGGCCAGTCATCTCTGAAAAGCTCCATGTATGAATACACAAGACTTTGGGGGTGACATCTGGATAAAAGCCATAACAGAGGGAGCGACTGCATGACAGCAAAGCAGAATACGGCTCAGATTTTAAGTTTGTTTCTCCTCCTTCATATGTCAGTTTACTCTGAGCTTATTTAAGCCAGTATCACTATACTACTCAGCAGTATCTACTAGAGTACCCAGCACATAATACACAGTAAATGTGAAATACAGAGAGATAACACACTCTCTGTTGGCATTCTCTGTGGTTCCACTGATATTTGATTAGAATTCTCTGAATAATTATTTGAAGACAATTCTACTAACATGGAAATTCTTTTTTTTTTCTTTTTTTCTTTTTTTTATTTTGAAAAGAATACAATCAAACAAAACAAAACAGAGTAAAGTCAATCAAAACAAGGCAGTGAACATGGTACATGACTTTTAAACAGGGTAAAAAACATTCGGTAAGGCTACCATAATGCCTCTTGTTATCTGCAGTATACCTGCCCATATTATCAGGGATAAGTAAAATCAAACAAAATACAACAAACTAAAACAGTAGAAACAAAACAAAACATAACAAAACAAAACAAACAAAGCAAAACAATGTAAGCAATACAGAATTTCAAGATATTAGCAAAACAGCGTTGGCTACCATAATAGTTGTTATCTTCAGATTAATTGCCTACACCTTCAGACATATTACAATCAAACCATACATAATAGAGTAAAATCAATCAAAACAAACAATGAAAGCCATACAGGGTTTTTAAACAAGCTAATTGGACATCCTCGATGGCTGCAATTATATATTTTAACACGGAAATTCTTCAAGCTTCAATTCTAAAGAATGTCTTAAAGAGACTGCTTTTCATTTCATGGATCACTTTTTGCTTTCCCTGGTTTGAGGACAACTGACTACTGTTGTATTTGAACAAAAAACAAAATACAACTGTACAAAATTGTCTGCACATAAATAAATACATATAACAAGCTTAACTCCAAAAAAAAGAGGCTCATAAAAAAGCTATGATGAAGAGCAGTCATTTAAACTCTAAAATTTCAAGCAACTTCATTTTAATATTTTTATTCATTTATTCAAGTGGAATTTATTTAAATCTTATCTGATGGGTTATTTTTCCCTTAATCCTCTTTAGGACCAGATAACTCCACTTTTATAGCACTTAACACACTTTTTTGAGAAAAAAAAAAACAAAAAACTTTTCTGTTTATTTCCTGAAGTAATTACATAGGATCTTTAGGTATGTATCCCTAAGGAATATCTGTCTGGATTAGGCTTGGTATTAGAAAGACAAAAAATAAAAGTCCAACACAAAATAATTATCTGAGAAGATTTTTCAGTTGAGGAGTTGAAGCAAAAATATACATTAATATACTTAACTTAGAACTACAAACATTATTCTGCAAATGCAATATTCTCTATATATTATTACTTCACTAGAAATCTCAAAATATTTGGAGAAAAGAGCCTAATCATGTTAAGGACAATAACTAAGTATCTCATACAATCGTATAAAACATCCCATTTACAGTAAATGCTCAATAAACCATTGTTGAATTTAATGATTTAGTTTGCTAGTCATGTAGATGACTTCTCAGGATGGTGGCTGCATCATACTTGCATGTGCATTCTTCATATCTCTCACAATACCCTGTATAGATACTTTTATACTTGGAAGTTTTGGGGAGCACTAGATTTTTAAATTTCAAGGAATTTTAGTTTCTTAAAGGATTGATTGCTTTAAAACATTCCTGGCTAATAACCTTAAAATTAGAAGCTTTATACTGAAGTCTGGAAGTTGTCATGCTATATTTAAAATAGCAGCAAAAACAAAACTGAGTAGGGAGATTACGGTCTAAGCTGATATTGTTCAAGATGTATTACGATGAAATTATAGCTAGATGAGGGCTCCAAGAATTCTATCAGGTCAAATGTTGTTCCTATGAATTATAGATGCTTGTGATGGTAAAAAGATCCCATAAATTTGCTGAGCGACTACACTAAATCTGGTCTTTCACTGAAAAAATCATGTGCCTCTTTGTGCAGGCCTAACAGGGATTAAAAGGAAATAAGAGCAAAGAGAGGTACTTATTTTTGCCCAACAACCAGAGGATTTGTGGGTGCTTCACATGAACTCCTGAAATGTTCATCAGCTAACGTCCCTGTGAGAACTATTCTCTGGAGTCAGGGTTCATTAGCTTTGGCAGTATTCTCTAAGTTCAGGACAGGCAGATGTGCAAAGAGCAGTGATATTGAGGAATGTTTTGAAAAAATTCAGCCTCAAATTGTCAAGTAGCTGGGAAAGAAATTTATCTCATAGATATATAACTGAAAATTGTGCTGATATTTTAACACAAAAGCTCCTGAAATATAAAAAGTGTTATATTTTTTTTATTACTGTGGAGCCAAGATCACATAAAACTTGGTATTTATAAACCATGACATGGCAAGAAGGATCAGTTATCAGCATTAATGTAATTTTATTTTATGAGACTTGCTGTGGGGATAAACTGGTAACACATAATTTTTTTTTTTTTGGTACCTGAGATCGAACTCATGACCTCACGCTTACCAGGCAGGCACTTATGCCACTGAGCTAAATCCTTGGCCCTAGTAACATAACTTTATGCACTGTCATTTGGGGCACTTTTGATCTGATTCTGCATAATTTTATAATATACCCTATCAATTTTCTGAAAGTTCTGCAGTATTAGTGCTTTCAGTTTTCAAAGATCTTGCAATAAATAAGAAGGAATTACCAATGATTGGTGAAAAGACGAAAGTAGGAACCTTGGCCATTTTGAATCAGTTACTAGCTCCTATTGACATTTATTCTATTTTCTATCACATGAAACTGACTCAGTTTTAAACAAGTCTGAATCATAATATTGTTTAATTAATAACCTATGTGTGAAAGTATCCTATATAATAACGATTATATAGGATAGTGTCATTGACTACAACAGTCTCACTTTACTGTTTAACAATTAAAAAATTCCACAATTTAAAAATTATTTGATTGAAATAACATTTTTATATATTTTTGAGATGTAACGTGATATTTTGATTCACATGTTTTCTTAGTTCCAAAAGATGTTACATAGAAGAAATTTTACAGCATGTGTGATATATAAACCCATATGGCATTTGGGTTATTGCAGGTAGCTTTAAATGTATAAGAATACTAAAGTTTGATAGCAGTTTATATCAATAATAATATAAAATAGAAAACAAATTGTTTCATTAATAAAATATGAATGATTTTAAACATAAATTCTGGTCATCATATGTTTTGTTTTTAAGTGCATAAAGTATGACTTTTCTATTATGTGAAAGCTTGAATACCTTTGTTTTTTACAGTGAGAGAATTTCTCATACTCTGAAATGGTGTATTCCATGGGAGTAGGATTGGACTGTCAGAAATATGACTTGCTTACTGTCATTCTCACTTCCCCCACCTATAAAAAATGTTTTTTTTTTCCTCCCAGTGATCTCAGACTCAGTCTAGAATCCTTTTTTGTATATATTTCAGGCAGCCATCATCAACTGATTTATGATTGCAATAAAATCCAAATTTTTTGAATGTTGACTTGAATTTTATTATCTCTTAAAGATGTGATCCTAGATGTACTCATAAACTAGAGCAAAATTGATACAATTTTCAAGTGACTTTCCTTAAAAATTTAAAAGCTTTTTAGAATTTATAATAAAGGGAAATTAATCTGGAATATTTTTAACTTTTCCGTACAACTTGAAATTATGAATTTAATTATCACCCAACTCAGGTAATAAAATTATATATAATTTTTAATTTTCAATAATTACTGTAAGATCAATATGTTGACATGAACAAGGGAGAAAAGAAAATAATGTTAAATATATTATACTTGTCAGGAAACTACCTTTCTTTCTTTCTTTTTCTTTCTTTCTTTCTTTCTTTCTTTCTTTCTTTCTTTCTTTCTTTTTATTTTAAAGAGAAAAAACAATAAAAATGATACAAAATTTCAAAACAAGATAGGAGAGTAACAATGGTTAACACACTGCATATTGCTTCCTTCAAAGTAGTTGCTTCACAGATTAAAAATTGATCTAACAATATAGGCACAAATCTTTCTTTTCAATGAACTAATAGAAATTAATAGTAGAACTATCTTAACTATCATGCACGTATATTTTCTTTCCTTTTCCCTTCTTTCTTTTTTCCTTTCTCCCATCTCAGTTTCTCTTTCCTTTTGAACATTTCACAATATCTATTGTATATTTTGAATCTTACTTACTTTTCTAGCTTCTTATACTAGGGAGAAAGTATGATGCTTACACATTTGAGTCTAATTTATTTCATGTATGAGTATGGTCTCAAGTTGCATCCATTTACCTATAAAAGTCTGAAGTTTATCCTTTATAACTGAGTAGTACTCCATTGTATAAAAATACCACATCTCTTTTTTCATTCCTTGGTTGATGGGCATTTGAGTTTGGAAACGAACTTTAATATTTTAAATCTATTTTCCTCAAAATAACTCTTCTAGGGAAAAATAATAAATTTTATTTTTGCTACTGAAGAAATTGAGGCTGTGGAAGGTTAACAGCCCAAATCATGTAACTCTTAAATAGCTAAGTATTCAAATTTACAACTGCCTGAAAGGACCATGGTTTTTTTTTTTTTTTGAAATCCGAAAGATTTTGTCTGTTTTCTTATATTTGGAATGTTTCCTAAATTGAGATAACAGGATCTGAATAAGTAGATGCCTATATTGGAATATCTGGATTAGTCCCTCCAGTTCCTTGACTTGCTAGGTACTGCTCTGCTCCTATGCCAGAGCCAGAAGGCAAGGAATTAAACTCTCCTTTATTGTAAAAGGAAAAAAAGAAAGAAAAGGAAAGGAAAGGAAAGAAAAGAAAAGAAAAGAAAAGAAAAGAAGAGAAAAGAGAAGAGAAGAGAAGAGAAGAGAAAAAGAAAAGAAAAGAAAAGAAAAGAAAAGAAAAGAAAAGAAAAGAAAAGAAAAAAGAAAAGATGCAAATATAATGCCAGGTACCATAAAAGTAATGCCCAACATTTTCTTAGCAAATATTGTATGTCTCTTTTTGTCTTAAGCACCTACACTTAACCTCTAGGATTATCTTAGCAATGTATCCAAATTACCTCCTGGGAGAAATGACATAGTTAATATGGGTACTGAAGTTTCTAAACAAAGACAAATATAGATTTCCTTATTTAGGTGTTCATTGATTTCTCTCAATAATGTTTTATAGTTTTCTATGCCCACTTTTTGTACTCATATTGCTTATTTCTAGGTGAGTTTTTAAAGGCATGGCAAGGGGGTCTATTAAAATTTTATTTTCAGATTGTTTTTAATTGTTGAAAAGTGGGCATTTCATATTAAACTTGTATCGAAAATATTTTCTAAGTTTACCTACTAGTTCCAGATTGTGAATTCTTCTGAAGTTTTACATGCTAACTACTTTTAATAGTCTTATAAAATTCTTTTAGCTCATGTCATTATTTAAAACCTCCACGCCATTTGTTTCTTCATTTGACAAAGGGTCTTGCTATGCAGTTTAGGCTGGCCTTGACTCGCCGTGTAGCCCAGGCTGGCCTTCAACTCTTGGTGATCCTCTGGCTTCACTTTGTGAATGCAGGGATTGTAGGTGTGCACCACCACGCCCATTTCAGACCTCCATACGTTGTCTAAATTTTTTAATTTCTAAATTGACCATTTATAGTTGTATATATTTATAGAGAACAAAATGATGCTGATTCATGAATACAATATGGAACAATTAAATCAAATCAGTTATCTGTCACTTCAAATACACTGGCACCTCAGTTCATGCACTCAATTTTCTCCATGATTCTGGTCACAAACAGAACTGAAGGAGAACTGAATCAAATTTCCCCATAAGGTCAACACTGAAACTAAACATTGAATTTGATTTGGTTTTCATCTAACTCTGTTTGTGACCAGAATCATGAAAAGAATTGAGTTCGTGAACAGAGGTACCACTGTACTTGTGTGTTTTTTGTTTTTTCTTTTTTTGGTGCCATTTGAAATTACTCTTTTAGCAATTTTGAAATATGTAATACACTATTATTAACTATTTTCACCATACTGTACAATAGATTTCAAAAGAAAGAAGGAAAGATAAGAAAAGAAAGAAGGAAAGAAACAGTAAACTTATTCTTCCTGTTTGAGACTTTGTATTCTTTGATCTCATTTCCCTGTAATCCCCAATTTCCAGCCTTTGCAATTACCAATTTATCATCTGCTTTTATGAGTTCTATTGTTTTAGATCCCACATATAAGTGAGACATGGAATACTTTTTGAGCCAGCTTGTCAGAAATTTCAAAATTTCTTAATTTTAAAGGGTGAATAATATTCCATTGTGTATACTTCCTGCATTTTCTTTCACCATTCATCTTTAGATTGATTCCATTCGTCTTTAGGTTGATTCCGTAACTTGGTTGTTGTGAATAGAGCTGCATTGAACGTAGTAGTGCAAACATCTCAGCAGACTAATTTTAAATCTTTTGTGTAAATACCTAGAAGTGGGATTGCTGGATGGTATTATAATTCTATTTTCAACTTTTGAGAAATCTCTATACAGTGTTTCATAGTGACTATTCTAATTTATCTTTCCAGCAACAGTGTAAAGTGTTCACATTTCTCAACATTCTCTCCATAATCTTTGGTCCTTTTGATAATAGCCATTCTGAAGAGTATCTGAGATGATATCTCATTATGTGTGTTTTTTGTTTGTTTTTGAGATAGAGTCTTACTCTGTAGTTCAGGTTTGAACTCACTATGCAACCCAGGCTGGGCTCAAACTCTTGGTGATCCTCCTAATTTAGCCCCTGGAATGCTGCAGGCATGTACTATCACCTGGCTTATCTCACTGTGTTAATTTGCATTTTCCCTGATGATTAGCAATGTTAGCGTTTTTTTTTTTCATATACCTATTGTCCTTTGCTATGTTTTCTCTTGAGCAATGTTTATTCAAGTCCTTGGCCCATTGTTACATTAGTTGTTATTTTGCAAATGAGTTGTTTGATTTTTTAAATATATTTTGGACATTGCAATTGAGTTGTTTGAGTTTTTATGTATTTTGGACATTAACCCTTTTGTGGATACATGGTTTGCAAATATTTTCTTCCAGTTTGTATGTTATTTCTTCACATTTTTAGTTGCCTCTTTTTCTGTGAAGAAATTTTTAAGTGTGATGTAATCCCATTTGTATATTTTTACTTTTTTGCCTGAACTTTGGTCATTAAACCAAACCAAACCAAATCAAATCAAATCACCTCATTGCTCTGACAATGTCAGATAGTTTTCACTAGCATTTTCTTCTAGTAGTTTTTCATTTCCATGTTTTATCTTTAATTCTTTTTTTTTTATGAGCAGGATATATTTATTGAAAGAAAGCTTCTGTCTGAGAAAGAGAGACAGAAGGGGTCCCGCAGGGGTTGCCCTTATCTTTAATTCTTTAATCAGCTTTGATTTTTTTATTATACTGTAAGGGTTCAATATTATTCTATGCATGAGAAAGTCTCAATTTTCCAACACCATTTGTTGGAAATATTGCCATTTCCTCATTGTATTTTTTGACATGTTTTCTGGAAATCGATTGGTCATACTTGCGTGGGTTGATTTTTGGGATCTCAATTCTGTTTAATTGGTCAGAATATCTATTTTAAAGCCTCTACCATACTATTTTGTTTACTATGGATTTGAAGAATCATTTATAAATCATATGTTGTCATTCCTCCATCTTTGTTCTTTTTTATCATTTTTTTTAGTTATTCAGAGTTATTATGGGTCCACATAAGTTTTGAATTTTTTCTACTTTCATTAAAAATGACATTGCAATCTTGATAGAAATTGCATTGAATCTGAGAATCACTTTGTAGTATGTATGTTATAATCATATGAATTCTTCCAAACCAAACACAGACTAACTCTCCATTTCTTTGTGTCATTAATTTCTTTCATCTGTGCTTCAAAGCTTTCAAGGCACCACCTTTTATCTCTTTGTTTAAATTTAGTCCTTGTTATTTATTTTTTGCAGCCTATTATAAATAGGATTGATATTTGATTTATTTTTAATAGTTCATCCTTACTCTGTAGAAATGCTACTGATTTGGACCTATTGATTTTTGTATTTGCAGCCTTAGAGGACTTGTTTATTAGTTTTAGCAGTTTTTGTTTTTTGTTGGAGTTTCTAGGGTTTTCACAGATCATGTTTGCAACAAGCAGTGACAATTTCACCTTTCCCATTATAATTTGGGTTTTTTATTTGTTTCTCTTGTCTGATTCTCTGGCAAGGATTTCTGACACCGTGTTGAACAGAAGTGGTGGGAATGGGCATCCTTGCCTTGTGGCTTTCAAGTTTTCACTGTTGAGCATCATGTCAGCACTGCTGTGTGTGTTGCTCCAGGACAATTTTTAATAAAAGTGGTGTTGTCAAGCATCTTGATCTCATTTGTAGTTTCAGTGAGAAGGTTTTTAATATTTCATCATCGTTGTTGCCTGTAGGCTTTATATTGATTCTCCGTTACTTTAAGAAATTCACATTTCACTCTTAGTTTGTTAAGAGGTTTAAAATTCCTTTAGTGATGAAGCAGTATTAAATTTTATAAATGTCCTCTTGTATATCTTTTAAGTTGATTATGATTTCTCTTAATTCTCTTAAAGAGATAAATTTTATTGGCTGATTTTTTATGTTAAAATCAACTTTACAATTCTAGAATAGGCCATGTTGCTTGTGACATACTATTATTTATTTGTTGCTAAGTGTGGTAATTTTTTTTTGTTTAAATTTTCATGTCTATATTCTCAAGGCAGATGATCTTAAGTTTTCTTTCTTTTAATGTCGTTGCCATATTTTTGTAGAAGATTGTCCTCACCTCACACAGTGCATCAGGGGACAGGTTTTTTTGTTTTTTTTTTTTTAATCCATTTTGTTCCTGTTGCTTCTCTGTCTGAGTGGTTCTGTTGTTTTTGAATATTTGAAAAAGTTCACCAGTGAATCCATTAAAGTTCCATTAATGGAGCTTTCACTGTAGAAAGATATTTTTCATTGTTGAGTCAACTTCTTTAGTAAATATAGAACGTTTTGGATTTTTTATAGCATCTTATACAAAGTTTCATACATTTTAATATTTAAAGAGTTTGTAAATTTTTAGGTTTAATAGATAAAGTTGTTCAATATATCTTTTCATAATTCTGTTTCCTTGGTATTGGTAATTTGTGTGTTCTCTTGTCCTCTTTTTTTAAGTCACTCACTGGCAACTTAGTCTTTTCTCAAGGCTCTGCTCCTTTTTTGTTGTATTGTTCTTATTTTATTAATTTCTGCACTTTATTATGAAGTTCCTTTTTGTTTCTTTAAGTTAAATTTACATTTCCTTTCAAATTTGTTCAGGTGGTGCCTTGCTCACCTTCTGAGGCAAAAACAAAATACCTGACACTTGGAATTTTAAGAAGAAAAGTTTATTTTGACTCATGATTTCAGAGGTTTCACTTCAAGCCAGCAGGCTTCCTGCAGCAGTAAAAGGGAAGAAGGGCATGCTGGAATAAAGCTGCTTCACTCATAGCAGCCAGGAAGCAGAGAGTTGGAAGACAGCAAGAGTGAAAGGAAGTGGAAGACAAGAATGCACCTTTCCACCTTCTCTAACCAGGCCCCAACCTCCAACATGCAGTCTGCTACAAATTCATCAAAGGATTATTCCATCAGTGAGTAATGCGTTAGCACTCCACCTCCAACATCCAGTCCTCTTCTGAAACGTCCACCTCTGAGAATGTGAGCTTTTGGGGGGAAACATTTTTGATCTAAACCGTATGGACAATTACTTCAATAATTGATGTTCAGACTTTTTCTCCTTATCCATTTGATGGTATCATTTCCTTTTTCCTAACCAGAGTCTTATTAGTTGCATCCCATAAAAAGTAATTTGACCTATTTTCCTCATAATCTTAGCTTAATTTCATAGTTGCTAGAAAACATTTATTGAATTATTTCATGACTTTTTCTTTAAATGCCCTAGCATAGCATCAACAATGGCAAGCTAAATGCAATGAAACACATTGTGCACCCTGTCATTATCAGTCCAGTGTTTCATACTTTAATTAAGTCAACTTAGTTCATCTTATTATTTAGGTGAATTTTATCTTTGCGGACTTTTGTTTTCTTGTATCAGTTTGTTAAGGGCTATGTTGTATATTTGTTTACTTTTGCTTTTTTGTATCATATTTTACTGTGATACAGTTTTCTTTACATATATTGAAGTTTAATTATTATATCTTCCTGGTAACATATTGATATTTTAATCCGAGCATTTAGACTATTTACAGTTGGTGTATTTACTGGTATATTTGCATATGTTTTTACTATCTAATAATTTGATTTTTGTTCATTCTACCTTCACAAGTTTCTTTTTTGATTTCATTTTTAATACATATTGTGTGTCAGTTCTTCCTCTTGTTCTCTACTCTCTTGCTGTTCATTTCTTTTAAAAGCAGGATATATTTATTGAGAGAATGAAAGCTTCTGTTCAAGAGAGACAGAAGGGGTCCTGAGTGGGTTGCCAAGGACACTGCCTTTTCTAGGGATATAGAGCAAAACCACGAGGTGAGGAGGATCCATCATAGGGAAAAATGGGAACTTACAAGGTGTGCATGAGGTGGGACAGAACTATGGTCAACCAATAAAATTACTCGGATAAGACTGATTAAATCAGACCCAATAGGGAAGTGAGTCATGTAGCAAGTGGGAACAGGGCCGTTAGGTGTAGGGGTTGGATTAGTGGCTCCTTCTTGCTTCCCCAAGGTGATCTAGGTATCAAGATGATACCTATTAAGATTATCAATCCCTGATGTTTATTCTTAGGTGTGGGTACATTTGTTTTATCTTTTGTCTTGAGATCTGGTGACAGCAGGAGATGCCTGTGTCCTCCAAGTTTGCAAGACATCTGGTGTTCAGTACTTGCTCCTTTGAGGGCTCAGCCCTGTCTAACTGCCTATAATATTCTATCTAACTTAATTATCTATAATATTCCCCACTCTGAGGAAGTACCCTGAACTGCTGTGAGGAAATAATTGGCAATGACCAATCTGGCTTCTTCAGGTAGAAGGGGGTCATAGTTGTTGATTGGCAGTCAGAGATACTCTACAGAGGGTTTATCTAAAGGCCCTCAAAAAACACCAGATATTTTCATCTACGGTAGGCATACAGCTTTAAATCTGGAGGAGTTAAAGTCAAAGAAACAATTAAGTATGCATGGGCCAAATAGTAGAATCAACAAGATAATTATCAGTATAGTTAACAAAGATTTCCACCAAGAGGAGCTAGTAATGGCTTCCAATACAGAGGATATAGATAAGGTCCAGGGAATTTTAGAGTCTGACATGTCATTGATTTGTCATCTAACATCTTGACCAGCTATTAAGATATTAGAGGAAGGATCAGGAATGTACACACAACATTCAGGTTTTGCAATTTACAAGTATCTCTTGTGCCGTTAGAATACCTAATGCTATCTGATTTTGGAGGATGGCCTGTCTCATTAATTTTACTTCTTCATTTAGGAAAGAGAGAGACCAGCTATGGTGCCATTTAAGGCCTATTGAGTACAGTTAGTTAAGACATCAATATGTGTCATATAACTTTTTCTTTGGATAAGATCTGATGGATCCCAGTAAAAGGAATCTAGTACATTTATTGTCAGTTTTATCTGACTGATTACTTGGGATTGGCATCCTCTAGGCAGAACACATTTTTTTTTGAGAAATTAGAGCATGTGTAATCAAAGCATGAGCATTAGAGCTAACATGTAAGTTTAGAAACTGTTTTTAACTGTTTAGAAACAGCAATTGTAACCTGCCGGCACTTAGGTCCCTTTACTGAGGGAGTCTGACATCTTCTCCTAAGTCCCTGTAGCTTTAGTTATAATTATCTCTAACTTTTTGATAATGTATGAGAACAATATTAATATATTATCTTGACCAATGAAAAACCCTCTTAAGTTTTTGTACATGAACAGCAATATGTACTATATTTGTAAAAACCAGTCTCAGCATCATTGATTAATTGGCAAGCTGGATATATATTAGTAGCAGAGAGCTAAGTATGACAGATAAGTGGAGATTTTCCTGTGGTTGGGAGCCAGTTTCTAATGAGGAACTTTTGAGTATCCTGACCCCTCAGTTGTTCTCAGTTTCTATTGGCCCACACAACTAGAGATCAGTCTCCAGAAAGGAATCCACCTGTAAGGAATAGTTAAAAGCCTGCACAAGATCTTACCTAATGCAAAAGTTTATAATCCTATACATACAAATGAAAGGTTGGAGAGCCTCCCTTAGTCTAAATGTGTTTTGGTCGCATAAGTATGGTGCTTTTGGAAATAGCTCCTTCTGGTTTCATCCAGACGTCAGTGCTTTACACTGTCTCAGGTTCAATTACCCAAGGGGAGACCTGCCTAAAACACTAACCTTGGACATGGTTTTTATGTGTGTTCTCCAGGATGAGCAAAATTGCAGAGACAGGGTATGTGTCCCTCATCTGAGATGATTTCCTTGCCTTTGGTATTAGCAAATGCTCATTGTCTATGGACTTAACTTAGGAGGAAA
>RJWT010028724.1:0-15131 GCA_004365215.1 Cuniculus paca | reverse complement strand
GAAGATCATAACCAACTAACATGCTGATATATATATATAAAATTAAAGGAGAAAAATATACACACATACAAAACCACTAAAGTAAAGCATCTTCTATGTATACTGCAGTGTGAATTCAATCTGTGTGCTCGTCCCCTGTGTTAATAAATACAGAAATTTTAATCTGTAGCACTTGTAGAGAGCTGAGATCCAGTCCTCTGGGCTGCGTCCAGTAGGCTGGATGTGTTTACTGGACTTTGAGCAAGTTCCTCTCAGACAATTTATCCTCTTGCCTGTCAGTCAATGAAGGGGTTGTGGGGTCCAGGTAACTACTGAATCTACTTCTCGTTCCTTCTACCGGCAGAGCTCTGCTAGGCTTCACCTGTGCTCCTGCAGGCGTGGCTCCCTGGAGTTTTCCCTCTGTCTTATGATCAGTTACCTTCAATTGGGTTGGGGTGCTGGGGCACCACGTTGCTGGACAAATGCCCAATTTTCTGTTTTCCAAACAGGCCTTTTGTCAGTCTCTGCCCCCTTTCCTCCACTGTAATTCCTGCAGCTGTTTATGTCTGCTCTTTCCATACTGTGTCAGGTGCCTACACCGTGTAACCTCTTCTGGCCACACTGCTTTTCTCTGGCTTTCTGCCCACATCAAACTCTCTGAACCTCACAAGGTACAGTGTTACCTTGGTTCAAGAACTTAATTTGTTCTACGATTTTGGAAAAGATGACCACGTTTGCATTTGTGTGGGAAAGATGGCTGCAGTCGTGCTTGTCACTGGACATAGAGTTTGCAAACAAGAACAAAGTTTTGTCAAATGCTTCTGTTTGTGGACCAACTGTTTCCAAGCAAAAGCACTCGCACACTGAGGCACCACTGTATCTGCTCAGCCTGTAAATTCACTGATGTTCTAGGCTCCCAGAGGTCAGTAGCTTTTGGCTGTCAGGAGAAGGGCTTTCAAATCGACTCAAACCCTGAAGCATTTGGAAGGCAGAAAGAAGAAGATGGGTACCTCATGGGCACAGAGCTTGCTGGTGTTTGGAGAAGTGGTGGAGAATATACACTTTGGCCCCACTTCAGTGTCTTTTCTCCTCTCTGGGATCACATCAGTCCCAAACACTGCCTGGCCCTGTGACTCTCTGTCCACAAATCTCTGTTTCTGGTTCTGGGTTCCTAATCAGGACCATTACCTTGTTCCAGTCTTTCCCAAGAGCCCATCGGTCTTAACTCAGTCGCTGCCATCTGAATGATTCCCTGGCTTGTCGTTTCTTCAGTTCACTGATCTGTGAGTATCTCTCTCACTAGGCTCCTCCTCCAGGTGAGAAGGGAATTAGGACAGAGGGGCACTGGATGGTGGTTGCTAGGCTGGGCACTCATCACTTCAGCCTGGTAGCTCCTGTTATGCTCGGCTTCCTCCCTCGTGGGGTTAAATCTTTAACCAAGATGGTTTGTTCACTGGACCTGGGGTGCAGGCTTTGCCACAAGCAAGGGGCAGCCCTGGTTCTTTTTCTAAACATCCCTAATATCGGAAGTTATCTGGTGGGTTTTTCCTTCATGTTGTCTTCTCACATTTAAGACTTTGTTTGCTCTCCGTGTTCAAGTACCTGCACTTCTAGGTGGGCATATTCTGAGGGTCTCATGAGCACTGCTGCCTCTGGTCAGCCATGATGATCTTCCTTAGAACTCAATAGTTCATTGAAACAACAAAAATGAATAAATGGACAAGTGAATGAGTGGAATAATCCAGATAGTCCTGAGATCTCAGACATACAACCAAAAATAGTATGCCACTAGGATCTTCCATGTAATAAGTTCACCCATACCTTAAACAGCATACCTTGAAAGAAGCATAGCCCATTTTAACATTGAAGTCAAAGTCTATGGTCCAGTTGCCATACCAAAATTAGCATGAGAACAGCAAGAATCACTGATAATATTCTTCCCTTCAATCAGTCACTAAAGTCCAAAATACTGTGTATTTATCTTTACTCCAATCCAGAAATGACACTATTGAAACCTGTGGAATTTTCTATTGAAAGGGAGAGAAAGACATAAGCAACAGTAATGCCTTACCCATATCCTCATGTCCTTCAGTACTTAAAACATCAGGGAGCAAATCTTGAAATTATATCTGTGTTATCACAGCTAAATTTGGACAAATTTGAGAATAATCAGCTGTGGATCAATTTTGAGATTAAGTATTCTTAGCCAGGCATTTCTAGTCTTTTCACATGAAGTCAAGAATATTCTGAGTGCTTTCCAGGATGCATATGTTTCTAGTATCAAAAATAGGACCAAATCCAAATTGGCCTCCTGTTTTCTCCTAGGAGTCCAGTAAAGCACAGATCAAATTCTATCTATTTATGGTCCTTCTGTGCAGCTAAAATTATCATCCTTTGCTATTTTTATTCAACAAGGTGTCAGTCTGTTTAGTTTTAGTTTTATACTTAAAGTGATGAAAATTATTATTGCTTACCTATGTGGTCATTATTGAAATCACTGAGTAATTTCTACCAAAGATGTATATGCCAGATTTAAAAAACTTGATAAGGCAACATAAATACCTAATACCTAGTTATAGCACAATACACAGTGGGTTCATCTATTTTACCTATCATCATAGGATAGATCTAGACAATTTGTATCTTACTTATAATGTCCATCTTCCATTTCTTGATTTGATTGCTTTGAGATATTTTCATTCTACAGTAAGTCTTATCTGAAATCAGCTTTGTGTATGAGACATTAAATTTCTTCAAATGATCTAGGTCAATTTAAATTTTGTTAATGTCCATTTTTAAAACTATGCCATGATCAAAATTTTCAATATGTTGTTATCTCACTGGCCAGGAAACTAGAATAAACTAACCAATATGTTTATTTTACTTACTTATTCATTCCCTTATTCACTCAACTTGTGTCTATTGAGCATGCTGAATGTAGGTGCCGAGGATAAATACACAGATGACACTGAACCCACCCTCAAAACACCTAAGCGAGAAAGAGTGGAGGTAGAGTAGATGTACTATTACAGTACAGTGTTCCAAGTTCTTTGACAGAGCAGAAATGACAACACAAGCCAAGGAATGGAGAAAAATTAGAATATTAAAATGTCAGCAGAGTTGAAAGAGAATCTCTAATACAAGCTTAGCTAGGAAGTGACTATTGTTGACCTATCTGCTTAAAGCCTCCTCCATGAAGGCAATGGACAGACTGCTCAGGATTATACCACCAAGAATCACCACGGTCAATTCTTAAAAGCTGTTGCAACCAAGAACTATACGTGTTACTAACCCAAGGTTATAGCTGCAACAGCGGGCCAAAAAATAACAACATTTAAGGAATTAATCAACATTTAAGGAGAGTTCAGCTCAAAATGTGTTTCTTAAGATTCTTGTGCACAATGGCAAAAATGGCTCTGTTCTGTAGAAATTAATGCAAAAACAATCATGATGGATGAATAATTCAGAAGTTGGTATGCACAAACAAATGATTCAGCATAAGGAGTCACACCTACTTCCCATCTTGGGAATGGAGTACAACTTGCACTTCTGCTTTCTAAAGAAATGAGATACTAATCATGTCATTTTGCTTTCAGACTGATTTCTCATTTCTTTTTCATTCTGCTCAGTGCTTCACGTGGATGATATGAAGCTTCTTTCTTTCAGGGTGGGGCTCAGTCAATGGGATGTGCTAACTGGAGAGGGTGATTGGAAGACAGCGGCCACAGTGTTCCTCCTCCAGCACTTCTGTCTAATGTGGCATCTCTAGAAGGTGCTGCATTTCCTGCATGAACCTAGCCCTGGTATTCAGGTCTGTGGCACAGCCTCCTCTGCCCAGTGGCCCTGACCCCTCCAATCAGCTGATGGTATCTACTCTGGCATTGTTTTCTCAGTTGCCCCATTGTATTGTTTGGTTTTTCAGTGTTTCTATCACCCACCTAACCACTGTCCTTCATTAAACTGCCTCTTTTAACCACTAAAAGGCATTTCTGTTTTCACGAACTAACTGATATCAAGGGTCTAAGTTAAGACATTATGCCACCTTGAGGTAATGGTAAGTTATTATGAATGTAATTAGAAATCAAACTTAATATACACATGGTAATATTTTTTAACATTAACCACGTAGGTTAGGACATGATGAAATAACATGGTTCAAGAAAAGTTATCCTACAATTTTAATAGCAAATGAAAAATGCTAAGTACTAATAAAACCAAGACACCTAATAGAATGGATAGAACAGACACCTCTAAAACAAATTTTTCCTCCACACCAAGTTTTAGGTATGTAGTGAAGAACAAAAAGTCCTTGTTTCTGACCAGTACCTACAAGACCAAGTAAGACCCTCCCACACTTCTTTCTTCTAGTGAGCTGCACTGGAAGTAAGGTTCCAACAAAAGACCTACTCAGGACATGATCTCTGTCCTCAAGGACATGATCTCTGCATTACAGAAGCAAAATTAAATAATAAAGAAGTAATAAATAAGTAAATGAATAAGAAAACCATGTAAGGATGAATGATACTGGAAAAAGAATAGTGCATAATAGTGAGGTAGAGAATGACTAGAGATGGTGCTGTAGTGGTGGAGGCAGACTGTTAATGGGACAGGAGGAAAGGCTATGAAGGAGGTACCATCGAGTTAGACTTGAATGCTGAGATGTAGCTGACTATAAAAATCTAGGGAAACTAGTACCAGCAAAGCAGCAGTGAACATAAGGGTCAAATGTACAATAAATGTGGCCTGTTTTGTGAATGAGAAGAACAAACATGTCAGAATCAGAAAACTGTACCCGCTAGTCACTCAAATTGCAAAACATACCTAAAAAGTAGAAAAGACAAAAAAAAAAAGCAATTTGAACTTGTATTTGAGTTGCAATGAATTTCAAGACAAACAAAAAACTCCACAGAATATATAACTCTGATCAGTGTGAACTCCCAGAATACACTCTATATGATTGATGGTAAATATACCCATACCTAGCTTGTTAAATTATTTGAGCACTTACTATGATCCACTGTTCATTACGAATGTTTTATATGGATTACTTCATTTAATTTTCACAATATGACATAAGTACTATTACATAATTATTATCATTCCAATCTGAACTGAAAAATTGAGAGATCATGCGGCTGGAAAATATCAAACATACCTTTGAATCCAGGTTATCTGGCTGGACAAAATACCTTCTTAACCACTATAGCAAGCTACTGTGCTCAAAGATATAGACTTTATTCAGAAAAGTCTGAGCGCAAATCCCAGCTCTATCACTCAGCAGTCAGTTTTTAACATAAATTAATATGCAAGAGGAAGATTTTTGGTTTTTTATTGCAATTAAGTGCTACCTCATTCATAGGTTGAGCCTTTCCTTCCAAGGCCCCAGGGCTATAAACTTCATCAAAACTTTCCTATTTTAACATTGCCTGAAATATCCATCTGCATTTAGTACAGCTTTTATGATTTAAAATTTTAAAGATTGTTAGCGAGATATATTGTTAATGTAATAGAAATATATTCTGAATACATTTTGAAGATGCTTTTTAAAATTCTGCATGCTTCTGCATCACATGGGAGATTAATGTGTCTCCTAAATGGGCTACATTGTTATTTACTTTTCATGATGATGATAAATAGCCTAAATTATTCTTAAGCCATTGATATTCTCCCTTAAAACGAAAAAATTACCATAATATAATTTGTTCAAGTACAAGCATTTGTAATTTAGAATACTAGTAATCAAAACCTAGAATGCAAATATTTTTCCTCTAGTTTAACTTCTACAAGGTTTTCAGATATTGAAAAATAATCAAAAGATACAGGCCAAAAGCATTTTCCTTAAATTGGTATAAATTTGTTATGCTGTAGTTTAACTACCAATGAGCCCTCCATAACTAATAAAGTGTTTTTTATTTTATTAATTCACTACACTGTTAAAGATGTGCCATGATGGGATAACTTTCAGATATATAAACTGCTAAGTGCCTAAAATTCACTTTTAGGAATAAATGTATTGTTATATGATTTGAATATTGAGAGACAAAGGCAGAAATCAGAATGGATTCATTGATGTTTAGTATATCTAGGATTATGATTAATGTGTGTTTTCATTATTTTTATATGACAGGTTTTGAATATTAAGCAAGATTACTTGGGTGCATTACTACAGCTTTTAAAGGGCCTAACCTATTCTTAGTTAAGTGTTTATCACTGGAATAACCTGCCTTTGATAAATTTAAATTATTATTTAATAAAGTAAATCAAATAAATGTATATTCCCTGTAAAAAGTTCCAGTTAAAATTGTTACTGTGAAAGTCACTATCTCTTTAGATTTTCACAGTGGAACAAAAGAACACAATCTCTACTAAGTACATCATATAAAAATGGAATACTAAAATGAGTATCTAGTTACTTCAGATAAACCTAAATGTGGGAGCTTCATGAATATTTTCCAAACTCTTAAAATGCATTATTTATCTATTTTGTTTATTACAAGGCAAGTACTTGAGAAAAACCATAAAATTTTACATTTTGACCAATGACAACACAGTGAAAAAGGAAAAGGTTTATTATATACACTTGATGAAGTAGCCATCATTTCACTGTTTAAAATACAAATTTTATTCAATAAATATGAACAACAGTAAAAATTTATTTTACAAGAACAGTAAATTCACAGAGAAAAAAATGTATTCAGTCCTATTCTTTCTTATTATGATAATTAGTTTCATTTTAACGTGTATTTTTGTTTAGAGCAACAAGAAACCTCCAGGTACTCTATTTTTATTATTGAATTCCAATCCCATGAACTGTGTATTTTCTATTTCAAATTTTTCACTCCTAAGGGTATTAATATTCATGGAAAATAAATGATACTATCTCCTTTGTATTACTCTCTGGAAAAAGCAATAATTACATTGAAAATGTTGTAATTAAAATTTGATGAGATTATCTTTTCAAAATAATTCAATTTTAAATATTGCTATGTCAGTAACTAAAACTTTAACAACAAATTAGCCTATTTAATCTTTACTTATTGATCTCTCCTTCACATTCTCCAACTAAAATGAATTACAAAAGAGTTATAGCATATGTTTTTAAATAACACTGAAATTAATATAGTATAGGAAACCATGATTAACCCAAGGTCAGAACTCACTGATGTGCAAAGATCAAGCTAAGTACTTATCATTAATTTGATTGTTTCAAATAAATAATGAAATTCAATGGTTATTTAAAATCATAAATGCCAACTTTACTTCCAATTGTTCTTCAACTATATTATCAAACAACTACTAGTGTCAGTTATAAAACTAACACTAATAATTACACTATTCTTAAATTTCAAAAGACAAGTCAAACTTGCACAAGTCGAAAGAGTTTTTCAAGTGCTCAAATGGTTAAGAATAAGCATCCAAAAACTCTTAAAGAGAAAGTTACAGATACGAATGCAAAAACCTCTGTATGTCTGAATTTCTTAAACAAATTGTTCTATTTTAAACTAAATTAAGTTAAATATAAAAATACGTAATTATAATTCAAAATAAAATTGCAAACACTGATCCCCACAGTTTGTTTCTGAGCCCCATCATCTTTCATCATCCCTGTTGCTTAAACTGAACACTCCTGATTTGTGATGAGACAGATGTATATTTTGCATTATAGGTGTAATAATTTTTCACATATGGCTTAAAACTATATTTGCACTATTTCTAAATAGTTACTTTCATAAAGTGATTGTTTTAAAACAATATAGATAACTTTGTTCATATGAGCCAGCTATATCTCACCCTGTAGTAATACTAGGTGCTAACACAATAGCTATAATTTAAATTACTGATATGTAAAAGACACAGTTAAACATTAAAGGAAAGGCAGGGAAATCTAGAGAGATAATCTAGCAATGAAAAGAAGATACATAATAGAGACAAATTATGGGGTGTCACATGATCTAGCAACTCCATCTTCTATCTGTCTCTCCCCTATCCTCTCTCTCTCTTTTTCTCTCTTTCCCTCCTTCCCTCTCCTTCTCTCTCTTCTCTCTCTTCTCACTTCTCCTCTTTTTTCCTCTCCCATTCCCTCTCCCTCTCCCTGCCACTGGCAGAGCCAAAGGAAACAGAAATTCTCATGAAATATGGAAGAGAATAGATATTCAGCAAACTGCAAGAACTGATGGTGTGTTAAGGCACAGAGTGAATGGTGAGATACAGTTACAGATAAGACAGAGGGAGAAGCCTTCTATGCTACTGCTAAGGAGAATGGAATTATGAGAGAGCTATGTGTTCAAGTAACAAACATTCACTTCTTCTCAAAATAAGTGACAGTCATTGTCATAACCTATTGAAGAAGACAGGTACTTCACAATGTACTTGGGAGTGCGTGTGGGGAGGAGCACATAGTGAGACACATTAACAAGTAAACAAATTCTTAAGTAACCTCAGAGAATGCTGAGTTCTGGGAAGGAAAAAGGTTGTACCTAGCAAAGGACAGATTGGGCAGGAAGAGCAGAGTGGAAGGTAGGGGCAAAGCTGAGAAAGTATATTAAAACTGCTCTTCAAGGAAATGTCATTTCTGTTGAATTTCAAATATTGAGAAGGAGCTAAAAGAGCAGTGATTTGAAGAAATGTTCTAGGCAGAGGGACTGAGAAGACAGATGGCAGGTAAGGAAACCTAATGGCCTAGATACTATAGATATCAGTAACTGTTAATCAGTTGACTAAAGTGAGTGCTACCAGATACAAAACTATTTATTTTTGCTACAATGTCACAACAAAATGTGCTTGAAACCAGGCCTGGTAACAAAGGCCTATAATCCCAGAACTCAGGAGGCTGAGGCAGGAGGCTTGTTGCAAGTTTGAGACCAGCCTGTGCTATGTAGCAAGACGGTTTCAAAAACTAAAACATCATGTAATTAATTACACTAATCGACTGTATCCTACAGCTTGGGGTGAGGGCAACAGAACAATAAAGTGTGCACCAGGGAAAGGTCCACAGATGCACAGCACCAACAAAAGGTTGAGACTGGCTGGACAAGGCCCTTCTAGAGCTCGAGCACTTGTTCCAACTGGATGGCATCAGAGCTCATAACTGGGATGTAAATGTCACATCGTTAGTGAATGCCCTCCTAAGCCAGGTCTCATTCAGGTCTTAAGAACAGCAGTAGCAGGCTTCCAGCGACAGTGAAACTAAATTCTTAGGTGATGTACTCTAGCAAGGGCAGTGGTGTTGAGAATGTTAAGCATTAAATTTCTTTCCTTTCAGCTGTTCCTTCCTTATTATGGTTGCCTTTACCTCTCTGATTTCAGTACAGTCTACAGAGACCCAGCTACCCACTGGATAAGGGATTAATGTATGACTGATGCAACTCCAGAGAAGCAAAGATACTGAGAAAGGCTAACACCTGTTTAGTCTGTGACACAGTATCTTGAAAAAATTACTCATGTGTTCTTCCTGCTTCCTAGGCCTTCAAAAAATAACTCCATTCTTTTCTGTTCCCAATACTGCTTCCTTCTGCCTCAATAAATTTTGAAAGCTCTCAGTAAATTTGTTTGTTTGTTTGAACAAGACAGACTACTGTGGTACAGAATAACATAACTGAAGCATATTGACTCAAATTAATTTGACTCATATTGACTGACTAGATTTTCAGATTTCTAATGTTTAAGATATCAGCAAAAGTCACCTAAGGGTTTTTTTTTAATAGCTGGTTAGGGATTGTGTTGTAAGATACAAGTTCAGTAGTTTGGGTTGGAGTCTAGGAATCTGAATGTTTAATAATCTCACTTAAAATTCTAAAGTAGATGACATTTTGAGAACACATAAACTGCACTACCTTCTAGCTTTCCCTACTGCCAACCCTTTCTACGATCTGCTCTGCTCTAAGGTTCAAGGTGACATCCTTTCAGGGAGCCCAGGCCAGCTCTTGTAGCTACACTTGCTATTTTCCCACAACTGTTGGGGAAGTTCATGTGATGTTTCTGCTTAAAAGCCCTCCTGCAGAGTATCAGACTCCTCAGGGAAAGAAAAGTAAATAAGAAATAGTTAACTGTGTCAACGCATTAATTTATAGTATAATCTGCTTAATTATGCAGTAAAATTAGGCAGAACAATTTGCTGGAGGATATTTCTTTTCACTCACACAGAATCCGGAAGTGAGTTTATAGTTTCTCTCCTCTTGAAAAGACCAGGAAAATGGCACTGGAGGACGTAGGCTTGACTCCTCACTATTCTATGAGCCAGTTACATGGCTCTAAGCACCCATTAATAAAGTTAATCTCCAGTTTCCTCATAGGGAAAATGGACCAATTTCACAGGCCTACTGCAATACCTGCACACAGTATCAGTCATCAGCTACCCACAGCTCTGGTCTGATTCTGTACTCTCCTTTAACTGTAATTATTTGCACAATAAAGTTAATATTTCCTAAAGTTATGTGACACAACTCAGTAAACCATTTGACTAAATTTATCAAATTATTTTATATTATGTTTAAATATATCAGTATAGGAATTTTTGGCAGGAGTTCTATAATATTTCCCCAATTGTGGGACATGAAAAGGTATCAATATTTCCTTTGAACTCATTATTATTAAGTACTATGCTGAGCAGCTCATGTACTAGAGCACAACTACTACTACTACTAGATTATCATGTCTACACTTACAAAATTAAATTTATTTCAAAAGTTGTTAATGAACAAAAATCTCAAGAATCACTTCTGATAATAATTGTGATATTCCTGTTGGTAGGTTTTTATCACCTGAAAAATCATGAAAATTGCAACTAGATTTATTGTCTGGATCATCTCACCAGAATAACTGCGGCCAGAGGAGGTGTTCAACAAATATTTGCAGAATACTCGCCTGTCAATTTCACCTAGCATACATCAGATAATCACTCAAAGACTTAGGTTACTTATCAGTAAAGTGATTCCACTAATACCAACCTTGGAAGATTGTTTCCAGAATTAAAGTAAATGTACATGAGCTACTTAGCACAGTACTTAACAGTAAAGAGTTCAAAGGAAATATTGATACCATTTCCTGTCCCACAATTGGGGATAATATGAAAACCCTGCCAAAAATTCCTACACTGATATATTTAAACATAATACAATAAGTCATCTTTACTGCAAGCATAAATCAAGCATAAATATGCAGTTGTAACCAACTGTACTATATTATTGCATCATTAATGTCTCATGAAAGCATAATAAGGGAATCTCACATATGAACTGAAAGAAGACTAATTACTTTCGAGATACAAATGTCAAAGTTAAGTAAAGACCTATCTGGGACTGTTGCTAAACATTGTGATCAACCTGACCAGTAGATGGAATGCCCAGATTTCAAGGAGCAGGTACTAAATTTCTAAGAGAAAAAAAAGAGGTCATTGTAAGGGGTATTTATTCTCTAATGCCACTGTAGAGAACTAACAACCAAAATGGCCAGGCATCTGCAATGGACCAAGCTTCAAAGATTAAATAAATATGAATTTAAACTAAATTGCATCCACTCTTTCTGCCTTCGAGTCACTGAGACCTATTGATTACCATAAATGACTATCTTTTGGCACTACCACTGAGAGAGTAAGATAGGGAAAAGAAAAGATACACCATGTGTCTTACTATGACCTCTTTATCCTTCTAAATGAAGTGGGCTATAAAAATTATTATTTCACCAACTATTGTTTCTTAGTTCCCACATGTTATAATTGATTTGGATCTAAAATGTACATGTACTTCAAATAGCACATGTGGCTAGAGGACGAGTTTTTGAAAGCTGATTGGTTTATTAGAGTTTGAATTTCATCAGTCAATTAATTCTTTGATCAGATCATAATTTGATGACATTATTGAGATGTGATGGAAACAGGCAATGGAGGCTGATGGGATGCAAAGGGTTTTTTCCTTAGGTATGCTGGTAACAGTATTATGGTTGATACATTGTATTAACTTGAGCAGTTTAGAAGTTTAACTGAGAGACTCAGCAGGGAGCTAGGGTTCTTACTTTGTAAATATCCTCATCCTGTACACAGGAGGACAAGGACATTTTGTGGGTGTTAGACCCGTCCTGAAGCGGTGGCAGGCGGGCGCCTGTGTACGATATAAGGGAGGAGAGATGAGGTTTGTTTTCCCTCTTTTGCCCCAGTGCCATGCCACCCTGCCTTGGAGCCAGCTGATTATGGACTGAGATCTCTAAAAACTGTAAGCTAAATATACCTTTTCTTCCTGTTATGGTTGATACATTGTGTAACTTGAGATGTTTAAAAGTTTCACTGAGACACTCAGCAGAGAGCCAGAATTCTTTCTTTGTAAATATCCTCATCCTGTGCAAAGGAGGGTAAGGAGATTTTGTGAGTGTTACACCCTCCCTGAAGGGGGAGGGGGGTGGCCTGTGTACAATATAAGGGAGGCTTGTTTTCTCCCTTTTGCTCTGGCTGCTGCCTTGAAGTGTTGCCCCAGTGCCAGGCAACCCTGCCTTGGAGCCAGCTGATTATGGACTGAAATCTCCAGAAACCGTAAGCTAAATAAACCTTTTCTTCCCAAAGTTTAGGCGTCAGGTGTTTGCTTCAGCACCAAGAGAAAAGTAACCAAGACACACAGTTACATATCATAGCTGCCCCCATATAAATTATCAGAGGACATTCTCAGAGTAGTATTACAACAGGTAGCTTTCCATGGGCCAATATAGGGAATCTTTCTTAGAATTATTTTTTAAAAACTCTTGTTTTTAAATATATAAACAAAGAAAATTTGCTTTTTTGGTAAATTCTTGGTTTCAGCTGTAAAATGTTATATGAAACAGAAGACCTCTTTACATCTTTGAAATAAAACCTAGTATTTCATTTACAGGCTTCCATACGCTACCACATATCATTATCTAGTATAATAATAGGATATGTATAAGTGAGAAAAATGTGTTTCCCAGTGAAAAATTCCATTTCTCCTGGGAATCGTATTACTCATTTACATAGCAAATGGCACAGTTAATTGTGTAGCTGTCTGTGAAATAAATAAGATAGAAGACACAATTTGAAGTATTATTAACTAAATACTCTAAGCCAAACAAAGCCATAAAAATGCATTGAAATCCTCTATACTGTATCCAATATAACTTGGTAAGATTTTTTTCCCTTCAACTTGATAGTAACCATTATATTTATTTTTTAAAAGTATAGTATTAGCCTGGTTTCCTGAATATAAAATCATTTAATAAGACATGCTATTAATGTTTACTTATAAATCTCTATCTTACTATTCTTTTATTTCCACAAAACAAAAATAATTAATAGTAAAATTGCAGCAGACATGCAGGACCAGGAAGAGAAACAGGAAGCCAATTTTCCCTTCCTGTGAGCCAGAAGTGGCCATGTAGGGCAGGAGGAGAAACAAGAAGCCAATTTGCCCTTCCCATGAGCCAGTGATAGCCGTGTAGGGCCAGGAAAAGAAATGAGAAGCCAATTTACCCTTCCCATGAGCCGGCCAGTGTGCAAGCTGGGAGACAAGAGCCTACTCCCCAGTCCTGAGCAACCAGCTTATTCAAAGGATCACAGGCTGAGTCAATAGCAACTGAGGTACAAAAACAACTTAATTCTTGTATTGTTTGATTGACTTTGCAAGCCTAAAGCTGGTAGTCTCAGCATCTATTTAGAGGATAACAATATGCAATGTAGCACCTATGAAGGTATGCCTTCTGTCTTGTTTTTGAAATCCAATATTGCTCTCATTGTTTTGTTTTGTTACATTTTATGTTTTGTTTTATTCAATGTTCTGTTTTGATTGGTTTTATTCTGTTCTGTTTTGTCTGATTTTATTATGTCTGATAGTACGGGCAGCAATTTTGAAGATAACAAGAGGCATTATGGTAACCATTGTTGATTTCCTATTATCCAGTTTTGAAATCCTGTATCACTTTCACCGTTTTGTTTTGATTGACTTTATTCTGTTTTATTTTATTTGGCTTAATCTCTTTAAAATAAAATTTTAAAAAATTAATAGTAAAATATTCAAGAATATTTGGTATGGTTTAAGTACTGCTTGAATGTGTTCCTGGCTTAGTATGTTGAAATTTAATCTCAAAATTTTGAGGTTTTAAAAGAGCAAAAATTTATTCCAATCAAAGTGTTTGGGGACAGAGCTGTTGGGGAGCTGTTGGGGATGAGGTAAGATCATCAGGGTGCATTTCTTACTAGTGAATCCTGGTAGCTTCATAAGAAGAGGGAGATAGACCAAAACACATACCCATATGTACTCTTGCCATGTGATGCCCTGTATTATCTCAGGAACAACTAAAGACATAAGCACATACATGTGCTTTAACCTAAATTAAGCTTTTTGTCTTAATAAAGTTTCCTGGCCTCAGGTATTGCATCATAATAATACAAAATATGAATACATTATAATTATTACATTATGAAAAAGAACAAAAATAAATCAGTGAACATTCTTTGAAATAACATGATAGGGATATTTAAAGAAGTAACAATTACAACACTGACAATGACAGAAGAGCTATTAAGGGTTCCAGGCCGACAGCCTCAGACAACCATGTGCTGCCTGCCTAAGTCTTAGGGACTGCTTTCTCTATGCCTTTGGTGGTTATACTAACCAGATTATCAATAAACAGAAGAAATTTTGCTGAAAGGACCTAAAAATGCTATGAAAAAAATAAACCTTTACATGGATCACCACACTACCACCACCACTACCATCACTGAAAATAGAATTAAAGTTCAACAATCAATTTTCAGAGGACAGAAAGTCTAAAACAGCCTAAACTTTTCATGAAGAAAATCTTGCTAAGCAACTGTTTGAACTGAAAAAGAAATAATGGAGGAGAGTAGGGAATGAGCAGGAAAAACAGCTTGAGTGGATAGGTGCTACACAATAAAAGGCAGTATCACATGAATTTGTATTGAAGGAAGACTTTTATTGAGATATGGAAGTCAATGAATTGCCCTTCATGAGTTAAAAAGGGGAGTTGGCTAGTCACTGTGATATGCAAAAAAGCTAGCTTAGCATCCAGAAGATGTAATATTCAGAGGTTACATAAAACAAAATGAAAGCTTAGAAAACTAAGATGGCAACAGAGGCATTAAACGAGTGGCGTATACAAAATGTTTTGTAAGCAGAGTAAAAGTAGTTACAGTT